>CAUDMG010000012.1:0-160000 GCA_958450375.1 Homarus gammarus
AAAGTCCCCTGGTCGAGTATAACAAAGTCCTTTGATCGAGAACAAACAAAGTTCCCTTAACGAGTATAACAAAGTCCCCTGGTCGAGTATAACAAAGCCCCCTCATCGAGTATAACAAAGTCCCCTGTTCGAGTATATCAAAGTCTCCTGTTCCAGTATAACAAAGTCCCCTGATCGAGTATAACAAAGTACCTGGTTGAGTATAACAGAGTCCCCTTATCGTGTATAACAAAGTCCCCTGGTCGAGTATAACAAAGCCCCTGATCGAGTATAACAAAGTCCCCTTATCGAGTATAACAAGGCCCCTGATCGAGTATAACAAAGTCTCCTGATGGAGTATAACAAAGGCCCCTGATCGAGTATAACAAAGCCCCCTGATAAAGTATAACAAAGTCCCCTGATCAAGTATAGCAAAGTCCCCTGATCGAGTATAACAAAGTCCCCTGATCGAGTATAACAAAGTCCCCTGATCGAGCATAACAAAGGCCCCTTGTCGAGTATAACGATGTCCCCTGATCGAGTATAACAAAGTCCCCTGATCGAGTATAACAAAGTCCCCTGGTCGAGTATAACAAAGTCCCTTGATCGAGTATAACAAAGTCCCCTGTTCGAGTATAACAAAGCTCCTGATCGAGTATAACAAAGTCCCCTGATCGAGCATAACCAAGACCCCTGGTCGAGTATAATAAAGGCCCCAGATCGAGTATAAGAAAGGCCCCTGATCGAATATAACAAAGCCCCCTCATCGCGTATAACAAAGTCCCCTGATCGAGTATAAAAAAGTCCCTCATCGAGTCTAACAAAGGCCCCTGATCGAGTATAACAAAGTCCCCTGATCGAGTATAACAAGGTCCCATGGTCGAGTATAACAAAGTCCCCTGTCCGAGTATAACAAAGGCCCCTGATCGAGTATAACAAACTCCCCTGATTGAGCATAACCAAGGCCCCTGGTCGAGTATAACAAAGCCCCCTCATCGAATATTACAAAGCCCCCTGATCGAATATTACAAAGTCCACTGATCGAGTATAACCAAGCCCCCTGATCGAGTATAACAAAGTCCCCTGATCAAGTATAACACAGTCCCCTGATCGAGTATATGAAAGCCCCCTGGTCGAGTATAACAAGGGCCCCTGATCGAGTATAACAAAGTCTCCTGATCGAGTATAAGAAAGTCCGCTGATCGAGTATAAGAAAGTCCACTGGTCGAGTATAACAAAGCCCCCTGAACGATTATAACAAAGTCCTATGGTCTGATATAACAAAGTCCATTGATCGAGTATAACAAAGGCCCCAGATCGACTATAAAAAAGGCCCCTGATCGAGTATAATAAAGACCCCTGATCAACTATAACAAAGGCCCTGAATAGGTATAACAAAGGCCCCTGGTCGAGTATAACAAATCCTCCTGATCGAGAATAACAAAGTCCCTTGATCGAGTATAACAAAGTTACCTGATCGATTATAAATAAAGTCCCCTGATCGAGTATAACAAAGTCCCCAGGTCGAGTATAACAAAGTCCCCTGATCGAGTATAACAAAGTCCCCTGGTCGAGTATAACAAAGTCCTTTGATCGAGAACAAACAAAGTTCCCTTAACGAGAATAACAAAGTCCCCTGGTCGAGTATAACAAAGCCCCCTGATCGAGTATAACAAAGTCCCCTGATCGAGTATATCAAAGTCTCCTATTCGAGTATAACAAAGTCCCCTGATCGAGTATGACAAAGTACCTGGTTGAGTATAACAGAGTCCCCTTATCGTGTATAACAAAGTCCCCTTGTCGAGTATAACAAAGCCCCCTGATCGAGTATAACAAAGTCCCCTTATCGAGTATAACAAGGGCCCCTGATCGAGTATAACAAAGTCTCCTGATCGAGTATAACAAAGTCACCTGATCGAGTATAAGAAAGTCCCCTGGTCGAGTATAACAAAGCCCCCTGAACGATTATAACAAAGTCCTATGGTCTAATATAACAAAGTCCACTGATCGAGTATAACAAAGCCCCTTAATCGAGTATAACAAAGTCCCCTGATCGAGCATAGCAAAGGCCCCTGGTCGAGTATAACAGAGTCTCCTGATCGAGAATAACAAAGTCCACTGATCTAGTACAACAAAGTTACCTGATCGAGTATAAGAAAGTCCCCTGATCGAGTATAACAAAGTCCCCTGGTCGAGTATAACAAAGTCCACTGATCGAGTATAACAAAGTCCCCTGGTCGAGTATAACAAAGTCCCCTGATCGAGTATAACAAAGTCCCCTGGTCGAGCATAACAAAGTCGCCTTATCGAGTATATCAAAGGATCCTGTTCGAGTATAACAAAGCCCCCTGATCGAGTATAACAAAGTCCTCTCATCGATTATAACAAAGCCCCCTTATCGAATATTACAAAGCCCCCTCATCGAATATTACAAAGCCCCCTGATCGAATATTACAAAGTCCCCTGATTGAGATATCACCAAGCCCCCTAAACGAGTAGAACCAAGCCCCCTGATCGAGTATAACAAAGTCTCTTGATCGAGTATAACAAAGTCCCCTGGTCGAGTATAACAAAGCCCCCGGAACGATTATAACAAAGTCCTATGGTCTAATATAACAAAGTCCCCTGATCGAGTATAACAAAGCCCCTTGATCGAGTATAACAAAGTCCCCTGATCGAGCATAACAAAGGCCCCTGGTCGAGTATAACAGAGTCTCCTGATCGAGAATAACAAAGTCCACTGATCGAGTATAACAAAGTTACCTGATCGAGTATAAGAAAGTCCCCTGATCGAGTATAACAAAGTCCCCTAATCGAGTATAAGAAAGTCCCCTGGTCGAGTATAACAAAGCCCCGTGAACGATTATAACAAAGTCCTATGGTCTAATATAACAAAGTCCATTGATCGAGTATAACAAAGGCCCAAGATCGACTATAAAAAAGGCCCCTGATCGAGTATAATAAAGACCCCTGATCAAGTATAACAAAGGCCCTGATTAGGTATAACAAAGGCCCCTGGTCGAGTATAACAAATCCTCCTAATCGAGAATAACAAAGTCCCTTGATCGAGTATAACAAAGTTACCTGATCGATTATAAAAAAGTCCCCTTATCGAGTATAACAAAGTCCCCAGGTCGAGTATATCAAAGTCCCCTGATCGAGTATAACAAAGTCCCCTGGTCGAGTATAACAAAGTCCTTTGATCGAGAACAAACAAAGTTCCCTTAATGAGTATAACAAAGTCCCCTGGTCGAGTATAACAAAGCCCCCTGATCGAGTATAACAAAGTCCCCTGATCGAGTATATCAAAGTCTCCTGTTCGAGTATAACAAAATCCCCTGATGGAGTATAACAAAGTACCTGGTTGAGTATAACAGAGTCCCCTTATCGTGTATAACAAAGTCCCCTGGTCGAGTATAACAAACCCCCTGAACGATTATAACAAAGTCCTATGGTCTAATATAAAAAAGTCCATTGATCGAGTATAACAAAGGCCCCAGATCGACGATAACAAAGGCCCCTCATCGAGTATAATAAAGACCCCTGATCAAGTATAGCAAAGGCCCCTGATAGAGTTTAACAAAATCCACTCATCGAGTATAACAAAGTCCCCTGATCGAGCATAACAAAGGCCTCTTGTCGAGTGTAACGATACTCCCTCATCGAGTATTACAAAGTCCCCTGATCGAGTATAACAAGGTCCCATGGTCGAGTATAACAAAGTCCCTTGATCGAGTATAACAAAGTCCCCTGTTCGAGTATAACAAAGGCTCCTGATAGAGTATAACAAAGTCCCTTGATCGAGCATAACCAAGGCCCCTGGTCGAGTATAACAAAGCCCCCTCATCGAATATTACAAAGCCCCCTGATCGAATATTACAAAGTCCACTGATTGAGTATAACCAAGCCCCCTGATCGAGTATAACAAAGTCCCCTGATCAAGTATAACAAAGTCCCCTGATCGAGTATATGAAAGCCCCCTGGTCGAGTATAACAAGGGCCCCTGATGGAGTATAACAAAGTCTCCTGATCGAGTATAACAAAGTCCCCTGATCGAGTATAAGAAAGTCCCCTGGTCGAGTATAACAAAGCCCCCTGAACGATTATAACAAAGTCCTATGGTGTAATATAACAAAGTCCCCTGATCGAGTATAACAAAGCCCCTTGATCGAGTATAACAAAGTCCCCTGATCGAGCATAACAAAGGCCCCTGGTCGAGTATAACAGAGTTTCATGATCGAGAATAACAAAGTCTACTGATCGAGTATAACAAAGTTACCCGATCGAGTATAAGAATGTACCCTGATCGAGTATAACAAAGTCCCGTGGTCGAGTATAACAAAGTCCACTGATCGAGTATAACAAAGTCCCCTGGTCGAGTATAACAAAGTCCCCTGATCGAGTATAACAAAGTCCCCTGATCGAGTATAACAAAGTCCCTGATCGAGTATAACAAAGTCCCCTGATCGAGTATAACAAAGTCCCCTGATCGAGTATAACAAAGTCCCCTGATCGAGTATAACAAAGTCCCCTGGTCGAGTATAACAAAGCCCCCTGATCGAGTATAACAAAGTCCCCTGATCGAGTATAACAAAGTCCCCTGATCGAGTATAAGAAAGTCCCTGGTCGAGTATAACAATGCTCCCTGATCGAGTATAACAAAGTCACTATGGTCTAATATAACAAAGTCCCCTGATCGAGTATAACAAAGCCCCTGATCGAGTATAACAAAGCCCCTGATCGAGATACAAAGCCCTGGTCCAGTATAACAAAGTCTCCTGATCGAGAATAACAAAGTCCCTGATCGAGTATAACAAAGTTACCTGATCGAGTATAAAAAGTCCCCTGATCGAGTATAACAAAGTCCCCTGGTCGAGTATAACAAAGTCCCCTGATCGAGTATAACAAAGTCCCCTGGTCGAGTATAACAAAGTCCCCTGATCGAGTATAACAAAGTCCCCTGATCGAGTATAACAAAGTCCCCTGATCGAGTATAACAAAGCTTCCTGTTCGAGTATAACAAAGTCCCCTGATCGAGTATAACAAAGTCCCCTGATCGAGTATAACAAAGCCCCTTATCGAGTATACAAAGTCCCCTGATCGAGTATAACAAAGTCCCCTGATCGAGTATAACAAAGTCCCCTGGTCGAGTATAACAAGGCCCCTGATCGAGTATAACAAAGTCTCCTGATCGAGTATAACAAAGTCCCCTGATCGAGTATAACAAAGTCCCCTGATCGAGTATAACAAAGCCCCCTGATCGAGTATAACAAAGCCCCCTGAACGATTATAACAAAGTCCTATGGTCTAATATAACAAAGTCCATTGATCGAGTATAACAAAGGCCCAGATCGTATAAAAAGTCCCTCATCGAGTATAACAAAGCCCCTGATCGAGTATAACAAAGTCCCCTGATCGAGTATAACAAAGGTCCCTGGTCGAGTATAACAAAGCCTCCTGATCGAGAATAACAAAGTCCCTTGATCGAGTATAACAAAGTTACCTGATCGAGTATAACAAAGTCCCCTGATCGAGTATAACAAAGTCCCCTGGTCGAGTATAACAAAGTCCACTGATCGAGTATAACAAAGTCCCCTGGTCGAGTATAACAAAATCCCCTAATCGAGTATCACAAAGTCCCTTCGGTAACAAGTCCCTGATCGAGTATAACAAAGCCCCTGATCGAGTATAACAAAGTCCCCTGTTCGAGTATAACAAAGTCCCCTGATCGAGTATAACAAAGTCCCTGGTTGAGTATAACAAAGTCCCCTTATCGAGTATAACAAAGTCCCCTGATCGAGTATAACAAAGTCCCCTGATCGAGTATAACAAAGTCCCCTGATCGAGTATAACAAGTCCCCTGATCGAGTATAACAAAGTCCCTGATCGAGTATAACAAAGTCCCCTGATCGAGTATAACAAAGTCCCCTGGTCGAGTATAACAAAGTCCCCTGATCGAGTATAACAAAGTCCCTGATCGAGTATAACAAAGTCCCCTGATCGAGTATAACAAAGCCCCTGGTCGAGTATAACAAAGTCCCCTGATCGAATATAACAAAGTCCCCTGATCGAGTATAACAAAGTCCCTTGATCGAGTATAACAAAGTCCCCTGATCGAGTATAACAAAGGCCCCTCATCGAGTATAACAAAGTCCCTGATCGAGTATAACAAAGCCCCTTATCGAGTATAACAAAGTCCCTGATCGAGTATAACAAAGTCCCCTGATCGAGTATAACAAAGTCCCCTGATCGAGTATAACAAAGTCCCCTGATCGAGTATAACAAAGGCCCGTCGATATAACAAAGTCCCTGATCTAGTATAACGAATTCCCCTGAGCGAGTATAACTAAGTCCGATGATCGAGATTAAGAAAGGCGCCTGATCGATTATAACAAAGCCACTGATCGAGTATAACACAGCCGCCTGATCGGGAATAACAAAGCCCCTCGTCGAGTATAACAAGTCTCCTGATCGAGTATAACAAAGTCCCCTGATCGAGTATAACAAATCCCTGTCGATATACAAAGCCCCTGGTCGAGTATAACAAAGGCCCCTATCGAGTATAACAAAGTCCCCTGATCGAGTATAACAAAGTCCCTGATCGAGTATAACAAAGTCCCTGATCGAGTATACAAAGCCCTGATCGATAAACAAAGTCCCTGATCGAGTATAACAAAGTCCCCTGGTCGAGTATAACAAAGTCCCCTGATCGAGTATAACAAAGTCCCCTGATCGAGTATAACAAAGTCCCCTGATCGAGTATAACAAAGTCCCCTGATCGAGTATAACAAAGTCCCCTGATCGAGTATAACAAAGTCCCCTGATCGAGTATAACAAAGTCCCCTGATCGAGTATAACAAAGTCCCTGATCGAGTATAACAAAGTCCCCTGATCGAGTATAACAAAGGCCCCTGATCGAGTATAACAAAGTCCCTCATCGAGTATAACAAAGTCCCCTGATCGAGTATAACAAAGCTCCCTGATCGAGTATAACAAAGTCCCCTGATCGAGTATAACAAAGTCCCTGGTCGAGTATAACAAAGTCCCCTGGTCGAGTATAACAAAGTCCCCTGATCGAGTATAACAAAGTCCCTGATCGAGTATAACAAAGGCCCCTGATCGAGTATAACAAAGTCCCTGATCGAGTATTACAAAGTCCCCTGATCGAGTATAACAAAGCCCCTCATCGAGTATAACAAAGCCCCCTAATCGAGTATACAAAGTCCCCTGATCGAGTATAACAAAGTCCCTGATCGAGTATAACAAAGTCCCCTGATCGAGTATAACAAAGGCCCCTGATCGAGTATAACAAAGTCTCCTGATCGAGTATAACAAAGTCCCCTGATCGAGTATAACAAAGTCCTCTGGTCGAGTATAACAAAGCCCCCTGAACGAGTATAACAAAGTCCTATGGTCTAATATAACAAAGTCCCTTGATCGAGTATAACAAAGTCCCCTGATCGAGTATAACAAAGTCCCTGATCGAGTATAACAAAGGCCCCTGGTCGAGTATAACAAGGCCCCTGATCGAGTATAACAAAGTCCCTGATCGAGTATAACAAAGTCCCCTGATCGAGTATAACAAAGTCCCCTGATCGAGTATAACAAAGTCCCCTGATCGAGTATAACAAAGTCCCCTGATCGAGTATAACAAAGTCCCCTGATCGAGTATAACAAAGGCCCCTGATCGATTATAACAAAGTCCCATGGTCGAGTATAACAAAGGCCCCTGATCGAGTATAACAAAGTCCCCTGATCGAGTATAACAAAGTCCCCTGATCGAGTATAACAAGGCCCCTGATCGAGTATAACAAAGTCCCCTGATCGAGTATAACACAGTCACTGATCGAGTATAACAAAGTCCCCTGATCGAGTATAACAAAGTCACTGATCGAGTATAACAAAGTCCCCTGATCGAGTATAGCAAAGGCCCCTGATCGAGTATAACAAAGGCCCCTGATCGAGTATAACAAAGGCCCCTGATCGAGTATAACAAAGCCCCCTGATCGAGTATAACAAAGCCCCTGATCGAGTATAACAAAGTCCCCTGATCGAGTATAACAAAGTCCCTGATCGAGTATAACAAAGTCCCCTGGTCGAGTATAACAAAGTCCCCTGATCGAGTATAACAAAGTCCCCTGTCGAGTATAACAAAGTCCCCTTATCGAGTATATCAAATCCCCTGATCGAGTATAACAAAGCCCCCTGATCGAATATAACAAAGCCCCCTTGATCGAGTATAACAAAGTCCCCTGTCGAGTATAACAAAGTCCCCTCATCGAGTATAACAAAGCCCCTTATCGAATATTACAAAGCCCCTGATCGATATACAAAGTCCCCTGATCGAGTATAACAAAGTCCCTATCGAGTAGAACAAGCCCCTGATCGAGTATAACAAAGTCCCCTGATCGAGTATAACAAAGTCCCCTGATCGAGTATAACAAAGTCCCCTGGTCGAGTATAACAAAGTCCCCTGATCGAGTATAACAAAGCCCCTGATCGAGTATAACAAAGACCCTGATCGAGTATAACAAAGGCCCCTGGTCGAGTATAACAAGGCCTCCTGATCGAGTATAACAAAGTCCCCTGATCGAGTATAACAAAGCCCCTGATCGAGTATAACAAAGTCCCCTGATCGAGTATAACAAAGTCCCCTGATCGAGTATAAGAAAGTCCCCTGGTCGAGTATAACAAAGCCCCCTGAACGATTATAACAAAGTCCTATGGTCTAATATAACAAAGTCCATTGATCGAGTATAACAAAGGCCCTAGAACGACTATAACAAAGGCCCCTGATCGAGTATAATAAAGACGCCTGATCAAGTATAACAAAGGCCCTGATTAGGTATAACAAAGGCCCCTGGTCGAGTATAACAAATCCTCCTGATCGAGAATAACAAAGTCCCTTGATCGAGTATAACAAAGTTACCTGATCGATTATAAAAAAGTCCCCTGATCGAGTATAACAAAGTCCCCAGGTCGAGTATAACAAAGTCCCCTGATCGAGTATAACAAAGTCCCCTGGTCGAGTATAACAAAGTCCTTTGATCGAGAACAAACAAAGTTCCCTTAACGAGTATAACAAAGTCCCCTGGTCGAGTATAACAAAGCCCCCTGATCGAGTATAACAAAGTTCCCTGTTCGAGTATAACAAAGTCCCCTGATCGAGTATAACAAAGTACCTGGTTGAGTATAACAGAGTCCCCTTATCGTGTATAACAAAGTCCCCTGGTCGAGTATAACAAAGCCCCCTGATCGAGTATAACAAAGTCCCCTGTTCGAGTATAACAATTCCCCTGATCGAGTAAAACAAAGTCTCCTGATCGAGTATAACAAAGTCCCCTGATCGAGTATAACAAAGTCCCCTGGTCGAGTATAACAAAGTCCCCTGATCGAGTATAACAAAGTCCCCTGTCGAGTATAACAAAGTCCCTGATCGAGTATAACAAAGTCCCCTGATCGAGTATAACAAAGTCCCCTGATCGAGTATAACAAAGTTCCCTGGTCGAGTATAACAAACTCCCCTGGTCGAGTATAACAAAGTCCCCTGATCGAGTATAACAAAGTCCCCTGATCGAGTATAACAAAGTCCTCTGATCGAGTTTAACAAAGTCCCCTGATCGAGTATAACAAAGTCCCCTGATCGAGTATAACAAAGGCCCCTGTTCGAGTATAACAAAGACCCCTGATCGAGTATAACAAAGGCCCCTGATAGAGTTTAACAAAGTCCTCTCATCGAGTATAACAAAGCCCCCTGATCGAGTATAACAAAGTCCCCTGATCGAGTATAATATAGGCCCCTCAACGAGTATAACAAAGGGCCCTAAATCGAATATAACAAAGGCCCCTGATCGACATGAACAAAGCCCCCTCATCGAGTATAACAAAGTTCCCTGATCGAGTATAACAAAGTCCCCTGGTCGAGTATAACAAAGCCCCCTGATCGAGTATAACAAAGCCCCTCGTCGAGTATAACAAAGCCCCCTCGGCGAGTATAACGAAGTCTCCTGGTTGAGTATAACAAAGTCCCCTGATCGAGTATAATAAATTCCCTGGTCGACTATAACAAAGGCCCCTGGTCGAGTATAACAAAGGCCCCTCATCGAGTATAACAAAGTCCCCTGATCGAGTATAACAAAGCCCCTGATCGAGTATAACAAAGTCCACTGATCGAGTATAACAAAGTCCCCTGATCGAGTATAACAAATTTCCTGATCGAGTATAACAAAGTCCCCTGATCGAGTATAACAAAGTCCCCTAATCGAGTATAACAAAGTCCCTGATCGAGTATAACAAGGCCCTGATCGAGTATAACAAAGTCCCTGTCGAGTATACAAAGTACCCTGATCGAGTATAACAAAGTCCCCTGATCGAGTATAACAAAGTCCCATGATCGAGTATAACAAAGCCCCTGATAAGTATAACAAAGGCCCCTGATCGAGTATAACAAAGGCCCCTGATCGAATATAACAAAGGCCCCTGATCGAGTATAACAAAGGCTCCTGATCGAGTATAACAAAGGCCCCTTATCGAGTATAACAAAGGCCCCTGGGCGAGTATAACAAAGTCCCCTTTCGAGTATAACAAAGTCCCCTGATCGAGTATAACAAAGTTCCCTGATCGAGTATAACAAAGCCCCCTTATCGAATATTAGAAAGCCCCCTGATCGAATATTACAAAGTCCCCTGATCGAGTATAACCAAGCACCCTGATCGAGTATAACCAAGCCCCCTGATCGAGTATAACAAAGTCCCCTGATCGAGTATAACAAAGTCCCCTGATCGAGTATATCAAAGCCCCTGGTCGAGTATAACAAAGGCCCCTGATCGAGTATAACAAAGTCTCCTGATCGAGTATAACAAAGTCCCCTGATCGAGTATAACAAAGTCCCTGGTCGAGTATAACAAAGCACCCTGAACGAGTATAACAAAGTCCTATGGTCTATATAACAAAGTCCCTTGATCGAGTATAACAAAGCCCCTGATCGAGTATAACAAAGTCCCTGATCGAGCATAACAAAGGCCCCTGGTCGAGTATAACAAGTCACTGATCGAGTATAACAAAGTCCCTGATCGAGTATAACAAAGTTCCCTGATCGAGTATAACAAAGTCCCCTGATCGAGTATAACAAAGTCCCCTGGTCGAGTATAACAAAGTCCACTGATCGAGTATACAAAGCCCCTCATCGAGTATAACAAAGGCCCCTGATCGAGTATAACAAAGTCCCCTGGTCGAGTATAACAAAGGCCCCTGATCGAGTATAACAAAGTCCCCTGATCGAGTATAACAAAGTCCCCTGATCGAGTATAACAAAGGCCCCTGATCGAGTATAACAAAGTCCCCTGATCGAGTATAACAAAGTCCCTGATCGAGTATAACAAAGTCCCCTGATCGAGTATAACAAAGTCCCCTGATCGAGTATAACAAAGTCCCCTGATCGAGTATAACAAAGGCCCTCATCGAGTATAACAAAGGCCCCTGATCGAGTATAACAAAGTCCCCTGATCGAGTATAACAAAGTCCCCTGATCGAGTATAACAAAGCCCCTGATCGAGTATAACAAAGTCCCCTGGTCGAGTATAACAAAGTCCCCTGATCGAGTATAACAAAGTCCCCTGATCGAGTATAACAAAGTCCCCTGATCGAGTATAACAAAGTCCCCTGATCGAGTATAACAAAGTCCCTGATCGAGTATAACAAAGTCCCCTGATCGAGTATAACAAAGTCCCTGATCGAGTATAACAAAGTCCCCTGGTCGAGTATAACAAAGTCCCCTGATCGAGTATAACAAAGTCCCCTGATCGAGTATAACAAAGCCCCTGATCGAATATACAAAGTCCCCTGATTGAGTATAACAAAGTCCCTGATCGAGTATAACAAAGCCCCTGATCGAGTATAACAAAGTCCCCTGATCGAGTATAACAAAGTCCCCTGATCGAGTATAACAAAGTCCCTGATCGAGTATAACAAAGTCCCCTGGTCGAGTATAACAAAGTCCCCTGATCGAGTATAACAAAGTCCCCTGATCGAGTATAACAAAGTCCCCTGATCGAGTATAACAAAGTCCCTAATCGAGTATAACAAAGTCCCCTGTTCGAGTATAACAAAGGCCCCTGATCGAGTATAACAAAGTCCCCTTGATCGAGTATAACAAAGTCCCCTGATCGAGTATAACAAAGTCCCCTGATCGAGTATAACAAAGCCCCCTCGTCGAGTATAACAAAGTCCCCTGATCGAGTATAACAAAGTCCCCTGATCGAGTATAACAAAGTCCCCTGTTCGAGTATAACAAAGTCCCTGATCGAGTATAACAAAGCCCCTGATCGAGTATAACAAAGGCCCCTGATCGAGTATAACAAAGTCCCCTGATCGAGTATAACAGAGTCCCCTAATCGAATTTAACAAAGTCCCTGATCGAGTATAACAAAGGCCCATGATCGAGTATAACAAAGTCCCCTGATCGAGTATAACAAAGTCCCCTGATCGAGTATAACAAAGCCCCCTGATCGAGTATAACAAAGTTCCCCTGATCGAGAATAACAAAGGCCCCTGATCGAGTATAACAAAGGCCCCTGATCGAATATAACAAAGTCCCCTGATCGAGTATATCAAAGCCCCTCATCGAGTATAACAAAGTCCCCTGATCGAGTATAACAAAGTCCCCTGGTCGAGTATAACAAAGTCCCCTTATCGAGTATAACAAAGTCCCCTGATCGAGTATAACAAAGCCCCTGATCGAGTATAACAAAGTCCCCTGATCGAGTATAACAAGTCCCCTGATCGAGTATAACAAAGTCCCCTGATCGAGTATAACAAAGTCCCTGATCGAGTATAACAAAGGCCCCTGGTCGAGTATAACAAAGTCCCCTGATCGAGTATAACAAAGTCCCCTGATCGAGTATAACAAAGTCCCCTGGTCGAGTATAACAAAGCCCCCTGATCGATTATAACAAAGTCCCTGATCGAGTATAACAAAGTCCCCTGATCGAGTATAACAAAGCCCCTGATCGAGTATAACAAAGTCCCCTGATCGAGTATAACAAAGTCCCCTATCGAGTATAACAAAGTCCCCTGATCGAGTATAACAAAGTCCCTGTTCGAGTATAACAAAGTTACCTGATCGAGTATAACAAAGTCCCTGATCGAGTATAACAAAGTCCCCTGGTCGAGTATAACAAAGTCCCCTGATCGAGTATAACAAAGTCCCCTGATCGAGTATAACAAAGTCCCCTGATCGAGTATAACAAAGTCCCCTGATCGAGTATAACAAAGTCCCCTGATCGAGTATAACAAAGCTCCTGATCGAGTATAACAAAGCCCCCTGATCGAGTATAACAAAGTCCCCTGATCGAGTATAACAAAGTCCCCTGATCGAGTATAACAAAGTCCCCTGATCGAGTATAACAAAGCCCCTTGATCGAGTATAACAAAGCCCCCTGATCGAGTATAACAAAGTCCCCTGATCGAGTATAACAAGTCCCCTGATCGAGTATAACAAAGCCCCTGATCGAGTATAACAAAGTCCCCTGGTCGAGTATAACAAAGCCCCCTGATCGAGTATAACAAAGTCCTTTGGTCGAGTATAACAAAGTCCCCTGATCGAGCATAACAAAGGCCCCTGGTCGAGTATTACAGAGTCCCCTGATCGAGTATAACAAAGTCCCTGATCGAGTATAACAAAGTTCCCTGATCGAGTATAACAAAGTCCCCTGATCGAGTATAACAAAATCCCCTGGTCGAGTATAACTAAGGCCTCTGTTCGAGTATAACAAAGCCCCCTGGTCGAGTATAACAAAGTCCTATGGTCGAGTATAACAAAGTCCCCTGATCGAGTATAACAAAGTCCCTGGTCGAGTATAACAAAGTCCCCTGATCGAGTATAACAAAGTTCCCTGATCGAGTATAACAAAGTCCCCTAATCGAGTATAACAAAGTCCCTGTTCGAGTATAACAAAGTTCCCTGATCGAGTATAACAAAGTCCCCTGATCGAGTATAACAAAGTCCCCTGGTCGAGTATAACAAAGCCCCCTCGTCGAGTATAACAAAGTCCCCTGGTCGAGTATAACAAAGTCCCCTGATCGAGTATAACAAAGTCCCCTGTTCGAGTATAACAAAGGCCCCTGGTCGACTATAACAAAGGCCCCTGTTCGAGTATAACAAAGTCCCCTGATCGAGTATAACAAAGGCCCCTGATCGAGTATAACAAAGTCCCCTGATCGAGTATAACAAAGCCCCCTCGTCGAGTATAACAAAGTCCCCTGATCGAGTATAACAAAGTCCCCTGGTCGAGTATAACAAAGTCCCCTGATCGAGTATAACAAAGTCCCCTGTTCGAGTATAACAAAGTCCCTGGTCGAGTATAACAAAGCCCCTGGTCGAGTATAACAAAGGCCCCTGATCGAGTATAACAAAGTCCCCTGATCGAGTATAACAAAGTCCCCTGATCGAGTATAACAAAGTCCCTGATCGAGTATAACAAAGTCCCCTGATCGAGTATAACAAAGTCCCCTGATCGAGTATAACAAAGTCCCCTGATCGAGTATAACAAAGTCCCCTGATCGAGTATAACAAAGTCCCCTGATCGAGTATAACAAAGGCCCCTGATCGAGTATAACAAAGTCCCCTGATCGAGTATAACAAAGTCCCCTGATCGAGTATAACAAAGTCCCTGATCGAGTATAACAAAGCCCCCTCATCGAGTATAACAAAGTCCCCTGATCGAGTATAACAAAGTCCCTGATCGAGTATAACAAAGTCCCATGTTCGAGTATAACAAAGTCCCCTGATCGAGTATAACAAAGTCCCCTGATCGAGTATAACAAAGTCCCTGATCGAGTATAACAAAGCCCCTGATCGAGTATAACAAAGCCCCCTGATCGAGTATAACAAAGTCCCTGATCGAGTATAACAAAGCCCCCTGATCGAGTATAACAAAGTCCCCTGATCGAGTATAACAAAGTCCCCTTATCGAGTATAACAAAGTCCCCTGGTCGAGTATAACAAAGGCCCCTGATCGAGTATAACAAAGTCTCCTGATCGAGTATAACAAAGTCCCCTGATCGAGTATAACAAAGTCCCCTGATCGAGTATAACAAAGTCCCATTATCGAATTGAACAAAGTCCCCTGATCGAGTATAACAAAGCCCCTGATCGAGTATAACAAAGTCCCCTGATCGAGTATAACAAAGTCCCCTGATCGAGTATAACAAAGTCCCCTGATCGAGTATAACAAAGTCCCCTGGTCGAGTATAACAAAGCCCCCTGAACGATTATAACAAAGTCCTATGGTCTAATATAACAAAGTCCCCTGATCGAGTATAACAAAGCCCCCTGATCGAGTATAACAAAGTCCCCTGATCGAGTATAACAAAGCCCTGATCGAGTATAACAAAGGCCACTGGTCGAGTATAACAAAGTCCTCCTGATCGAGAATAACAAAGTCCCTGATCGAGTATAACAAAGTTACCTGATCGATTATAACAAAGTCCCCTGATCGAGTATAACAAAGTCCCCTAATCGAGTATAACAAAGCCCCTATCGAGTATAACAAAGTCCCCTGTCGAGTATAACAAGTCCCCTGATCGAGTATAACAAAGTCCCCTGATCGAGTATAACAAAGTCCCCTGTTCGAGTATAACAAAGTCCCTGATCGAGTATAACAAAGCCCCTGGTCGAGTATAACAAAGTCCCCTGATCGAGTATAACAAAGTCCCCTGTTCGAGTATAACAAAGCCCCTAATCGAGTATACAAAGTCCCTGATCGAGTATAACAAAGTCCCCTCATCGAGTATAACAAAGCCCCCTGATCGAGTATAACAAAGCCCCCTGATCGAGTATAACAAAGTCCCTGATCGAGTATAACAAAGTCCCCTGATCGAGTATAACAAAGGCCCCTAATCGAGTATAACAAAGTCCCCTGATCGAGTATACAAAGCCCCTATGAGTATAACAAAGTCCCTGATCGAGTATAACAAAGTCCCCTGGTCGAGTATAACAAAGTCCCTTATCGAGTATAACAAAGCCCCCGAATCAAGTATAACAAAGCCACTCGTCGAGTATAACAAAGCCCCTGCCCCGAGTATAACAAGTCCCTGATCGAGTATAACAAAGTCCCCTGATCGAGCATAAGAAAATCCCCTGGTCGACTATAACAAAGGCCCTGGTCGAGTATAACAAAGTCCCCTGATCGAGTATAACAAAGTCCCCTGATCGAGTATAACAAAGCCCCTCATCGAGTATAACAAAGTCCTCTCATCGAGTATAACAAAGGCCCCTGATCGACTATAACAAAGGCCCCTAATCGAGTATAACAAAGTCCCCTGATCGAGTATAACAAAGTCCCCTGATCGAGTATAACAAAGTCCCCTGATCGAGTATAACAAAGTCCCCTGATCGAGTATAACAAAGTCCCCTGATCGAGTATAACAAAGGCCCCTGATCGAGTATAACAAAGGCCCCTGATCGAGTATAACAAAGCCCCTCATCGAGTATAACAAAGCCCCTGATCGAGTATAACAAAGTTCCCTGATCGAGTATAACAAAGCCCGCTCATAGAGTATAACAAAGGCCCTTGATCGAGTATAACAAAGTCCCCTGGTCGAGTATAACAAAGTCCCCTGATCGAGTTTAACAAAGTCCCTGATCGAGTATAACAAAGTCCCCTGATCGAGTATAACAAAGCCCCATGATCGAATATTACAAAGTCCCCTCATCGAATATAACAAAGACCCCTCATCGAGTATAACCAAGCCCCTGATCGAGTATAACAAAGTCCCCTGATCGAGTATAACAAAGTCCCCTGATCGAGTATAACAAAGCCCCTGGTCGAGTATAACAAAGGCCCCTGATCGAGTATAACAAAGTCCCCTGATCGAGTATAACAAAGTCCCCTGATCGAGTATAACAAAGTCCCCTGGTCGAGTATAACAAAGCCCCTGATCGATTATAACAAAGTCCTATCGGTATAACAAAGTCCCCTGATCGAGTATAACAAAGCCCCCTGATCGAGTATAACAAAGTCCCCTGATCGAGTATAACAAAGTCCCCTGATCGAGTATAACAAAGGCCCTGATCGAGTATAACAAAGCCCCTGATCGAGTATAACAAAGTTCCCTGATCGAGTATAACAAAGTCCCCTGATCGAGTATAACAAAGTCCCCTGATCGAGTATAACAAAGTCCCTGATCGAGTATACAAAGTCCCCTGATCGAGTATAACAAAGTCCCCTGATCGAGTATAACAAAGTCCCCTGATCGAGTATAACAAAGCCCCCTGATCGAGTATAACAAAGTCCCCTGGTCGAGTATAACAAAGCCCCCTGATCGAGTATATCAAAGTCCCTGATCGAGTATAACAAAGTCCCCTGATCGAGTATAACAAAGGCCCCTGTCGAGTATAACAAAGTCCCCTGATCGAGTATAACAAAGTCCCTGATCGAGTATAACAAAGTCCCTGATCGAGTATAACAAAGTCCCCTGATCGAGTATAACAAAGTCCCCTGGTCGAGTATAAGAAAGTCCCCTGGTCGAGTATAACAAAGCCCCCTGACCGATTATAACAAAGTCCTATGGTCTAATATAACAAAGTCCCCTAATCGAGTATAACAAAGCCCCTGGTCGAGTATAACAAAGTCCCCTGATCGAGTATAACAAAGTTCCCTGATCGAGTATAACAAAGTCCCCTGATCGAGTATAACAAAGTCCCTGATCGAGTATAACAAAGTCCCTGATCGAGATAACAAAGTCCCTGATCGAGTATAACAAAGTCCCCTCGTCGAGTATAACAAAGCCCCCTCGTCGAGTATAACGAAGTCCCCTGGTCGAGTATAACAAATTCCCCTAATCGAGTATAACAAAGTCCCCTGTTCGAGTATAACAAAGGCCCCTGGTCGACTATAACAAAGCCCCTAGTTGAGTATACCAAAGTCCCCTGATCGAGTATAAGAAAGGCCCCTGATCGAGTATAACAAAGCCCCTATCAGTATACAAAGCCCCTGTCGAGTATAACAAAGCCCCTCGTCGACTATAACGAAGTCCCCCGGTCGAGTATAACAAGTCCCCTGATCGAGTATAACAAAGTCCCCTGTTCAAGTATAACAAAGTCCCTGATCGAGTATAACAAAGCCCCTGATCGAGTATAACAAAGGCCCCAGATCGAGTATAACAAAGTCCCCTGATCGAGTATAACAAAGCCCCTGATCGAGTATAACAAAGTCCCTGATCGAGTATAACAAAGTCCCCTGATCGAGTATAACAAAGTCCCCTGATCGAGTATAACAAAGCCCCCTCATCGAGTATAACAAAGTCCCCTGATCGAGTATAACAAAGTCCCTGATCGAGTCTAACAAAGGCCCCTGATCGAGTATAACAAAGTCCCCTCATCGAGTATAACAAAGTCCTCTGATCGAGCATAACAAAGGCCTCTTGTCGAGTATAACAATGCCCCCTCATCGAGTATTACAAAGTCCCCTGATCAAGTATAAAAAGGTCCCATGGTCGAGTATAACAAAGTCCCCTGTTCGAGTATAACAAAGGCCCCTGATCGAGTATAACAAAGTCCCCTAATCGAGCATAACCAAGGCCCCTGGTCGAGTATAACAAAGCCCCCTCATCGAATATTACAAAGCCCCCTGATCGAATATTACAAAGTCCACTGATCGAGTATAACCAAGCCCCCTGATCGAGTATAACAAAGTCCCCTGATCAAGTATAACAAAGTCCCCTTTTCGAGTATATGAAAGCCCCCTGGTCGAGTATAACAAGGGCCCCTGATCGAGTATAACAAAGTCTCCTGATCGAGTATAACAAAGTCCCCTGATCGAGTATAAGACAAAGCCCCCTGAACGATTATAACAAAGTCCTATGGTCTAATATAACAAAGTCCCCTGATCGAGCATAACAAAGGCCCCTGGTCGAGTATAACAGAGTCTCTGATCGAGAATAACAAAATCCACTGATCGAGTATAACAAAGTCCCCTGATCGAGTATAAGAAAGTCCCCTGGTCGAGTATAACAAAGCCCCCTGATCGAGTATAACAAAGTCCCCTGGTCGAATATAACAAACTCCCTAGGTCGAGTATAACAAAGTCCCCTGATCGAGTATGAGAAAGACCCTGATCGAGTATAACAACGTCCCTGATCGAGTATAACAAAGCCCCTGGTCGAGTATAACAAATCCTCCTGATCGAGAATAACAAAGTCCCTTGATCGAGTATAACAAAGTTACCTGATCGATTATATAAAAGTCCCCTGATCGAGTATAACAAAGGCCCCTAATCGAGTAGAACAAAGCCCCCTAATCAAGTATAACAAAGCCCCCTCGTCGAGTATAACGAAGTCCCCCGGTCGAGTATAACAATGTCCCCTGATCGAGTATAACAAAGTCCCCTGTTCAAGTATAACAAATTCCCTGGTCGACTATAACAAACGCCCCTGGTCGAGTATAACAAAGGCCCCAGATCGACTATAACAAAGGCCCCTGTTCGAGTATAATAAAGACCCCTAATCAAGTATAGCAAAGGCCCCTGATAGAGTTTAACAAAGTCCTCTCATCGAGTATAACAAAGCCCCCTGATCGAGTATAACAAAGCCACCTCATCGAGTATAACAAATTTCCCAGATCGAGTATAATATAGGCCCCTCATCGAGTATAACAAAGGGCCCCAAATCGAATATAACAAAGGCCCCTTATCGAGTGTATCAAAGCCACCTCATTGAGTATAACAAATTTCCCTGATCGAGTATAACAAAGTCCCCTGGTCGAGTATAACAAAGTCCCTTTATCGGGTATAACAAAGCCCCCTAATCAAGTATAACAAAGCCCCCTCGTCGAGTATAACAAAGCCCCCTCGGCGAGTATAACGAAGTCTCCTGGATGAGTATAACAAAGTCCCCTGATCGAGTATAACAAATTCCCTGGTCGACTATAACAAAGGCCCCTGGTCGAGTATAACAAAGTCCCCTGATCGAGTATAACAAAGTCCACTGATCGAGGATAACAAAGGACCCTCATCGAGTATAACAAAGTCCTCTCATCGAGTATAACAAAGGCCCCAGATCGACTAGAACAAAGGCCCCTAATCGAGTACAACCAAGTCTCCTGGTCGAGTATATAGACGTCCCCTGATCGAGTATTACAAAGTCACCTAATCGAGTATAACAAAGTCCCCTGATCGAGTATAACATAGGCCCATGATCGAGTATAACAAAGGCCCCTGGTAAGGTATAACAAAGGCCCCTGATCAGGTATAACAAAGTCCCCTCATCGAGTATAACAAAGCCCCCTGATCGAGTATAACAAAGCTCCCTGTTCGTGTATAACAACAGCCACTAATCGAGTATAACAAAGGCCCTGGTCGAGTATAACAAAGTCCCCTGGTCGAGTATAACAAAGTCCCCTGATCGAGTATAACAAAGTTCCCTGAACGAGTATAACAAAGCCCCCTTATCGAATATTACAAAGCCCCATGATCGAATATTACAAAGTCCTCTTATCGAGTATAACCAAGCCCCCTCATCGAGTATAACCAAGCCCCCTGATCGAGTATAACAAAGTCCCCTGATCGAGTATAACAAAGTCCCCTGATCGAGTATAACAAAGCCCCCTGGTCGAGTATAACAAAGGCCCCTGATCGAGTATAACAAAGTCTCCTGATCGAGTATAACAAAGTCCCCTGATCGAGTATAACAAAGTCCCCTGGTCGAGTATAACAAAGCCCCCTGAACATTTATAACAAAGTCCTATGGTCTAATAAACAAAGTCCCATGATCGAGTATAACAAAGCCCCCTGATCGAGTATAACAAAGCCCCCTCATCGAGCATAACAAAGGCCCCTGGTCGAGTATAACAAGGTCCACTGGTCGAGTATAACAAAGTCCCTGATCGAGTATAACAAAGTCACCTGATCGAGTATAACAAAGTCCCCTGATCGAGTATAACAAAGTCCCCTGATCGAGTATAACAAAGTCCCCTGGTCGAGTATAACAAAGTCCCCTGATCGAGTATAACAAAGCCCTGTCGAGTATAACAAAGTCCCCTGATCGAGTATAACAAAGTCCCTGATCGAGTATAACAAAGTCCCCTGGTCGAGTATAACAAAGTCCCCTCATCGAGTATAACAAAGCCCCCTTATCGAATATTACAAAGCCCCTGATCGAATATTACAAAGTCCCCTGATTGAGTGTAACCAAGACCCCTAATCGAGTATAACAAGCCCCTGATCGAGTATAACAAAGTCCCCTGATCGAGTATAACAAAGTCCCCTGATCGAGTATAACAAGTCCCCTGGTCGAGTATAACAAAGGCCCCTGATCGAGTATAACAAAGTCCCCTGATCGAGTATAACAAAGTCCCCTGGTCGAGTATAACAAAGCCCCCTGATCGATTATATCAAAGTCCTATGGTCTAATATAACAAAGTCCCCTGATCGAGTATAACAAAGCCCCTTGATCGAGTATAACAAAGTCCCCTGATCGAGCATAACAAAGGCCCCTGGTCGAGTATAACAGAGTCTCCTGATCGAGAATAACAAAGTCCACTGATCGAGTATAACAAAGTTACCTGATCGAGTATAAGAAAGTCCCCTGATCGAGTATAACAAAGTCCACTGGTCGAGTATAAGAAAGTCCCCTGGTCGAGTATAACAAAGAAACCTTAACGATTATAACAAAGTCCTATGGTCTAATATAACAAAGTCCCCTAATCGAGCATAACAATGGCCCCTGGTCGAGAATAACAGAGTCTCCTGATCGAGAATAACAAAGTCAACTGATCGAGTATAACAAAGTTACCTGATCGAGTATAAGAAAGTCCCCTGATCGAGTATAACAAAGTACCCTGGTCGAGTATAAGAAAGTCCCCTGGTCGAGTATAACAAAGTTCCCTGATCGAGTATAACAAAGTCCCCATAATGAGTATAACAAAGTCTCCTGTTCGAGTATAACAAAGCCCCCTCGTCGAGTAAAACGAAGTCCCCTGGTCGAGTATAACAAATTCCCCTAATCGAGTATAACAAAGTCCCCTGTTTGAGTATAACAAAGGCCCCGGGTCGACTATAACAAAGGCCCCTTGTTGAGTATAACAAAGTCCCCTAATCGAGTATAACAAAGGCCCCTGATCGAGTAGAACAAAGTCCCCTAATCAAGTATAACAAAGCTCCCTCGTCGAGTATAACAAAGCCCCCTCGTCGACTATAACGAAGTCCCCCGGTCGAGTATAACAATGTCCCCTGATCGAGTATAACAAAGTCCCCTGTTCAAGTATACCAAATTCCCTGGTCGACTATAACAAACGCCCCTGGTCGAGTATAACAAAGGCCCCAGATCGACTATAACAAAGTCACCTGATCGAGTATAACAAAGCCACCTCATCGAGTATAACAAATTTCCCTGATCGAGTATAACAAAGACCCTGATCGAGTATAACAAAGTCCCCTGATCGAGTATAACAAAGGCCCCTCATCGAGTATAACAAAGTCCCCTGATCGAGTATAACAAAGCTCCCTGATCTAGTATAACAAAGGCCCCTCATCGAGTATAATACAGGCCCCAGATCGAGTATAAGAAAGGCCCCTGATCGAATATAACAAAGCCCCCTCATCGAGTATAACAAAGTCCCCTGATCGAGTATAACAAAGTCCCCTCATCGAGTATAACAAAGTCCTCTGATCGAGCATAACAAAGGCCTCTTGTCGAGTATAACGATGCCCCCTCATCGAGTATTACAAAGTCCCCTGATAGAGTATAACAAGGTCCCATGGTTGAGTATAACAAAGTCCCTTGATCGAGTATAACAAAGTCCCCTGTTCGAGTATAACAAAGGCTCCTGATCGAGTATAACAAAGTCCCCTGATCGAGCATAACCAAGGCCCCTGGTCGAGTATAACAAAGCCCCCTCATCGAATATTACAAAGCCCCCTGATCGAATATTACAAAGTCCACTGATCGAGTATAACCAAGCCCCCTGATCGAGTATAACAAAGTCCCCTGATCAAGTATAACAAAGTCCCCTGATCGAGTATATCAAAGCCCCTGGTCGAGTATAACAAGGGCCCCTGATCGAGTATAACAAAGTCTCCTGATCGAGTATAACAAAGTCCCCTGATCGAGTATAAGAAAGACCCCTGGTCAAGAATAACAAAGCCCCCTGAACGATTATAACAAAGTCCTATGGTCTAATATAACAAAGTCCCCTGATCGAGTATAACAAAGCCCCTTGATCGAGTATAACATAGTCCCTGATCGAGCATAACAAAGGCCCCTGGTCGAGTATAATAAAGGCCCCAGATCGAGTATAACAAAGTCCCTGATCGAGTATAACAAAGCCCCCTGATCGAGTATAACAAAGTCCCCTGATCGAGTATAAAAAAGTCCCTCATCGAGTTTAACAAAGGCCCCTGATCGAGTATAACAAAGTTCCCTGATCGAGTATAACAGAGTCCCCTGATCGAGCATAATAAAGGCCTCTTGTCGAGTATAACAATGCCCCTTCATCGAGTATTACAAAGTCCCCTGATCGAGTATAACAAGGTCCCATGGTCGAGTATAACAAAGTCCCCTGTCCGAGTATAACAAAACCCCCTTATCGAATATTACAAAGCCCCTCATCGAGTATAACAAAGTCCCTGATCGAGTATAACAAAGCCCCCTGATCGAGTATAACAAAGTCCCCTGATCGAGTATAACAAAGTTCCCTGATCGAGTATAACAAAGTCCCCTGGTCGAGTATAACAAAGTCCTTTGATCGAGAACAAACAAAGTTCCCTTAACGAGTATAACAAAGTCCCCTGGTCGAGTATAACAAAGCCCCCTGATCGAGTATAACAAAGTCCCCTGATCGAGTATATCAAAGTCTCCTATTCGAGTATAACAAAGTCCCCTGATCGAGTATAACAAAGTACCTGGTTGAGTATAACAGAGTCCCCTTATCGTGTATAACAAAGTCCCCTGGTCGAGTATAAGAAAGTCCCCTGATCGAGTATAACAAAGTCCCCTTATCGAGTATAACAAAGTCCCCTGATCGAGAATAAGAAAGTCACCTGGTCGAGTATAACAAAGCCCCCTGAACGATTATAACAAAGTCCTATTGTCTAAAATAACAAAGTCCACTGATCGAGTATAACAAAGCCCCTTAATCGAGTATAACAAAGTCCCCTGATCGAGCATAGCAAAGGCCCCTGGTCGAGTATAACAGAGTCTCCTGATCGAGAATAACAAAGTCCACTGATCGAGTACAACAAAGTTACCTGATCGAGTATAAGAAAGTCCCCTGATCGAGTATAACAAAGTCCCCTGGTCGAGTATAACAAAGTCCACTGATCGAGTATAACAAAGTCCCCTGGTCGAGTATAACAAAGTCCCCTGATCGAGTATAACAAAGTCCCCTGGTCGAGTATAACAAAGTCCCCTTATCGAGTATATCAAAGGCTCCTGTTCGAGTATAACAAAGCCCCCTGATCGAGTATAACAAAGTCCCCTCATCGAGTATAACAAAGCCCCCTTATCGAATATTACAAAGCCCCCTCATCGAATATTACAAAGTCCCCTGATTGAGATATAACCAAGCCCCCTAAACGAGTAGAACCAAGCCCCCTGATCGAGTATAACAAAGTCCCTGATCGAGTATAACAAAGTCCCCTGATCTAGTATATCAAAGTCCCCTGGTCGAGTATAACAAAGGCCCCTGATCGAGAAAACAAAGTCTCTTGATCGAGTATAACAAAGTCCCCTGGTCGAGTATAACAAAGCCCCCGGAACGATTATAACAAAGTCCTATGGTCTAATATAACAAAGTCCCCTGATCGAGTATAACAAAGCCCCTTGATCGAGTATAACAAAGTCCCCTGATCGAGCATAACAAAGGCCCCTGGTCGAGTATAACAGAGTCTCCTGATCGAGAATAACAAAGTCCACTGATCGAGTATAACAAAGTTACCTGATCGAGTATAAGAAAGTCCCCTGATCGAGTATAACAAAGTCCCCTAATCGAGTATAAGAAAGTCCCCTGGTCGAGTATAACAAAGCCCCGTGAACGATTATAACAAAGTCCTATGGTCTAATATAACAAAGTCCATTGATCGAGTATAACAAAGGCCCAAGATCGACTATAAAAAAGGCCCCTGATCGAGTATAATAAAGACCCCTGATCAAGTATAACAAAGGCCCTGATTAGGTATAACAAAGGCCCCTGGTCGAGTATAACAAATCCTCCTAATCGAGAATAACAAAGTCCCTTGATCGAGTATAACAAAGTTACCTGATCGATTATAAAAAAGTCCCCTTATCGAGTATAACAAAGTCCCCAGGTCGAGTATAACAAAGTCCCCTGATCGAGTATAACAAAGTCCCCTGGTCGAGTATAACAAAGTCCTTTGATCGAGAACAAACAAAGTTCCCTTAACGAGTATAACAAAGTCCCCTGGTCGAGTATAACAAAGCCCCCTGATCGAGTATAACAAAGTCCCCTGATCGAGTATATCAAAGTCTCCTGTTCGAGTATAACAAAATCCCCTGATGGAGTATAACAAAGTACCTGGTTGAGTATAACAGAGTCCCCTTATCGTGTATAACAAAGTCCCCTGGTCGAGTATAACAAAGCCCCTGATCGAGTATAACAAAGTCCCCTTATCGAGTATAACAAGGGCCCCTGATCGAGTATAACAAAGTCTCCTGATCGAGTATAACAAAGTCCCCTGATCGAGTATAAGAAAGTCCCCTGGTCGAGTATAACAAAGCCCCCTGAACGATTATAACAAAGTCCTATGGTCTAATATAACAAAGTCCATTGATCGAGTATAACAAAGGCCCCAGATCGACGATAACAAAGGCCCCTCATCGAGTATAATAAAGACCCCTGATCAAGTATAGCAAAGGCCCCTGATAGAGTTTAACAAAGTCCTCTCATCGAATATAACAAAGCCCCCTGATCGAGTATAACAAAGCCACCTCATCGAGCATAACAAATTCCCGATCGAGTATAAAAGCCCTCACGAGTATAACAAAGGGACCCATATCGAATATAACAAAGTCCCCTGATCGAGTATAACAAAGTCCACTGATCGAGTATAACAAAGTCCCTGATCGAGTATAACAAAGTCCCTGATCGAGTATAACAAAGTCCCCTGATCGAGTATAACAAAGGCCCCTCATCGAGTATAACAAAGTCCTCTGATCGAGCATAACAAAGGCCTCTTGTCGAGTATAACAAAGCCCCCTCATCGAGTATTACAAAGCCCCTAATCGAGTATAACAAGGTCCCATGGTCGAGTATAACAAAGTCCCCTGATCGAGTATAACATTGCCCCTGATCGAGTATAACAAAGTCCCCTGATCGAGTATAACAAAGGCCCCTGGTCGAGTATAACAAAGCCCCCTCATCGAATATTACAAAGTCCACTGATCGAGAATAACCAAGCCTCCTGATCGAGTATAACAAAGTCCCCTGATCAAGTAAAACAAAGTCCTATGGTCTAATATAACAAAGTCCCCTGATCGAGTATAACAAAGCCCCTTGATCGAGTATAACAAAGTCCCCTGATCGAGCATAACAAAGGCCCCTGGTCGAGTATAACAGAGTCTCCTGATCGAGAATAACAAAGTCCACTGATCGAGTATAACAAAGTTACCTGATCGAGTATAAGAAAGTCCCCTGATCGAGTATAACAAAGTCCCCTGGTCGAGTATAACAAAGTCCCCTGGTCGAGTATAACAAAGCCCCCTGAACGATTATAACAAAGTCCTATGGTCTAATATAACAAAGTCCATTGATCGAGTATAACAAAGGCCCTAGAACGACTATAACAAAGGCCCCTGATCGAGTATAATAAAGACGCCTGATCAAGTATAACAAAGGCCCTGATTACGTATAACAAAGGCCCCTGGTCGAGTATAACAAATCCTCCAGATCGAGAATAACAAAGTCCCTTGATCGAGTATAACAAAGTTACCTGATCGATTATAAAAAAGTCCCCTGATCGAGTATAACAAAGTCCCCTGGTCGAGTATAACAAAGTCCCCTGATCGAGTATAACAAAGTCCCCTGGTCGAGTATAACAAAGTCCTTTGATCGAGAACAAACAAAGTTCCCTTAACGAGTATAACAAAGTCCCCTGGTCGAGTATAACAAAGCCCCCTGATCGAGTATAACAAAGTCCCCTGATCGAGTATATCAAAGTCTCCTGTTCGAGTATAACAAAGTCCCCTGATCGAGTATAACAAAGTACCTGGTTGAGTATAACAGAGTCCCCTTATCTTGTATAACAAAGTCCCCTGGACGAGTATAAAAAAACCCCCTGATCGAGTATAACAAAGTCCCCTTATCGAGTATAACATGGGCCCCTGATCGAGTATAACAAAGTCTCCTGATCGAGTATAACAAAGGCCCCAGATCGACTATAACAAAGGCCCCTCATCGAGTATAATAAAGACCCATGATCAAGTATAGCAAAGGCCCCTGATAGAGTTTAACAAAGTCCTCTCATCGAGTATAACAAAGTCCCCTGATCGAGCATAGCAAAGGCCTCTTGTCGAGTATAACGATGCCCCCTCATCGAGTATTACAAAGTCCCCTGATCGAGTATAACAAGGTCCCATGGTTGAGTATAACAAAGTCCCTTGATCGAGTATAACAAAGTCCCCTGTTCGAGTATAACAAAGGCTCCTGATCGAGTATAACAAAGTCCCCTGATCGAGCATAACCAAGACCCCTGGTCGAGTATAACAAAGCCCCCTCATCGAATATTACAAAGCCCCCTGATCGAATATTACAAAGTCCACTGATCGAGTATAACCAAGCCCCCTCATCGAGTATAACAAAGTCCCCTGATCAAGTATAACAAAGTCCCCTGATCGAGTATATGAAAGCCCCCTGGTCGAGTATTACAAGGGCCCCTGATCGTGTATAACAAAGTCTCCTGATCGAGTATAACAAAGTCCCCTGATCGAGTATAAGAAAGACCCCTGGTCGAGAATAACAAAGCCCCCTGAACGATTATAACAAAGTCCTATGGTCTAATATAACAAAGTCCCCTGATCGAGTATAACAAAGCCCCTTGATCGAGTATAACATAGTCCCTGATCGAGCATAACAAAGGCCCCTGGTCGAGTATAATAAAGGCCCCAGATCGAGTATAAGAAAGGCCCCTGATCGAATATAACAAAGCCCCCTCATCGAGTATAACAAAGTCCCCTGATCGAGTATAAAAAAGTCCCTCATCGAGTATAACAAAGGCCCCTGATCGAGTATAACAAAGTCCCCTGATCGAGTATAACAAAGTCCCCTGGTCGAGTATAACAAAGTCCCCTGATCGAGTATAACAAAGTCCCCTGGTCGAGTATAACAAAGTCCCCTTATCGAGTATATCAAAGGCTCCTGTTCGAGTATAACAAAGCCCCCTGATCGAGTATAACAAAGTCCCCTCATCGAGTATAACAAAGCCCCCTTAACGAATATTACAAAGCCCCCTCATCGAATATTACAAAGTCCCCTGATTGAGATATAACCAAGCCCCCTAATCGAGTAGAACCAAGCCCCTGATCGAGTATAACAAAGTCCCTGATCGAGTATAACAAAGTCCCCTGATCGAGTATATCAAAGTCCCCTGGTCGAGTATAACAAAGGCCCCTGATCGAGAAAACAACGTCTCCTGATCGAGTATAACAAAGTCCCCTGGTCGAGTATAACAAAGCCCCCGGAACGATTATAACAAAGTCCTATGGTCTAATATCAAAGTCCCCTGATCGAGTATAACAAAGCCCCTTGATCGAGTATAACAAAGTTCCCTGATCGAGCATAACAAAGGCCCCTGGTCGAGTATAACAGAGTCTCCTGATCGAGAATAACAAAGTCCACTGATCGAGTATAACAAAGTCCCCTAATCGAGTATAAGAAAGTCCCCTGGTCGAGTATAACAAAGCCCCGTGAACGATTATAACAAAGTCCTATGGTCTAAAATAACAAAGTCCATTGATCGAGTATAACAAAGGCCCAAGATCGACTATAAAAAAGGCCCCTGATTAGGTATAACAAAGGCCCCTGGTCGAGTATAACAAATCCTCCTAATCGAGAATAACAAAGTCCCTTGATCGAGTATAACAAAGTTACCTGATCGATTATAACAAAGTCCCCTGATCGAGTATAACAAAGTCCCCTGGTCGAGTATAACAAAGTCCTTTGATTGAGAACAAACAAAGTTCCCTTAACGAGTATAACAAAGTCCCCTGGTCGAGTATAACAAAGCCCCCTGATCGAGTATAACAAAGTCCCCTGATCGAGTATATCAAAGTCTCCTGTTCGAGTATAACAAAATCCCCTGATGGAGTATAACAAAGTACCTGGTTGAGTATAACAGAGTCCCCTTATCGTGTATAACAAAGTCCCCTGGTCGAGTATAACAAAGCCCCTGATCGAGTATAACAAAGTCCCCTTATCGAGTATAACAAGGGCCCCTGATCGAGTATAACAAAGTCTCCTGATCGAGTATAACAAAGTCCCCTGATCGAGTATAAGAAAGTCCCCTGGTCGAGTATAACAAAGCCCCCTGAACGATTATAACAAAGTCCTATGGTCTAATATAACAAAGTCCATTGATCGAGTATAACAAAGGCCCCAGATCGACGATAACAAAGGCCCCTCATCGAGTATAATAAAGACCCCTGATCAAGTATAGCAAAGGCCCCTGATAGAGTTTAACAAAATCCCCTCATCGAGTATAACAAAGTCCCCTGATCGAGCATAACAAAGGCCTCTTGTCGAGTATAACGATACTCCCTCATCGAGTATTACAAAGTCCCCTGATCGAGTATAACAAGGTCCCATGGTCGAGTATAACAAAGTCCCTTGATCGAGTATAACAAAGTCCCCTGTTCGAGTATAACAAAGGCTCCTGATAGAGTATAACAAAGTCCCTTGATCGAGCATAACCAAGGCCCCTGGTCGAGTATAACAAAGCCCCCTCATCGAATATTACAAAGCCCCCTGATCGAATATTACAAAGTGTACTGATTGAGTATAACCAAGCCCCCTGATCGAGTATAACAAAGTCCCCTGATCAAGTATAACAAAGTCCCCTGATCGAGTATATGAAAGCCCCCTGGTCGAGTATAACAAGGGCCCCTGATCGAGTATAACAAAGTCTCCTGATCGAGTATAACAAAGTCCCCTGATCGAGTATAAGAAAGTCCCCTGTTCGAGTATAACAAAGCCCCCTGAACGATTATAACAAAGTCCTATGGTGTAATATAACAAAGTCCCCTGATCGAGTATAACAAAGCCCCTTGATCGAGTATAACAAAGTCCCTGATCGAGCATAACAAAGGCCCCTGGTCGAGTATAACAGAGTCTCCTGATCGAGAATAACAAAGTCTACTGATCGAGTATAACAAAGTTACCCGATCGAGTATAAGAATGTCCCCTGATCGAGTATAACAAAGTCCCCTGGTCGAGTATAACAAAGTCCACTAATCGAGTATAACAAAGTTCCCTGATCGAGTATAACAAAGTCCCCATGATGAGTATAGCAAAGTCTCCTGTTCGAGTATAACAAAGTCCCCTGGTCGAGTATAACAAAGCCCCTGATCGAGGATATCAAAGGCTCCTGGTCGAGTATAACAAAGCCCCCTGATCGAGTATAACAAATTTCCCTAATCGAGTATAACAAAGTCCCCTGGTCGAGTATAACAAAGTCCCCTCATCGAGTATAACAAAGCCCCTTATCGAGTATTACAAAGTCCCCTGATCGAGTATTACAAAGTCCCCTGATCGAGTATACCAAGCCCCTGATCGAGTATAACAAAGCCCCCTGATCGAGTATAACAAATTTCCCTGATCGAGTATAACAAAGTCCCCTGGTCGAGTATAACAAAGTCCCCTCATCGAGTATAACAAAGCCCCCTTATCGAATATTACAAAGCCCCCTAATCGAATATTACAAAGTCCCCTGATCGAGTATAACCAAGCCCCCTGATCGAGTATAACAAAGCCCCCTGATCGAGTATAACAAAGTCCCCTGATCGAGTATAACAAAGTCCCCTAATCGAGTATATCAAAGTCCCCTGGTCGAGTATAACAAAGGCCCCTGATCGAGTATAACAAAGTCTCCTGATCGAGTATAACAAAGTCCCCTGGTCGAGTATAACATAGCCTCCTCATCGAGTATAACAAAGTCCCCTGATCGAGCATAACCAAGGGCCCTGGTCGAGTTTAACAAAGCCCCCTGATCGAGTATAACAAAGCCCCCTGGTCGAGTATAACAAAGTCCCCTTGTAGAGTATAACAAATTCCCCGAAACGATAATAACAAAGTCTCCTGTTCGGGTATAACAAAGGCCCCTGGTCAACTATAACAAAGGCACCTGGTCTACTATAACAAAGGCCCCTGTTCGAGTATAACAAAGTCCCCTGATAAAAGTATAACAAAGCCCCCACGTCGAGTATAACAAAGCCCCCTCGTCGAGTAAAACGAAGTCCCCTGGTCGAGTTAACAAATTCCCCCAATCGAGTATAACAAATTCCCCTGCTTGAGTATAACGAAGGCCCCGGGTCTACTATAACAAAGGCCCCTTGTTGAGTATAACAAAGTCCCCTGAGCAAGTATAGCAAAGGCCCCTGATAGAGTTTAACAAAGTCCTCTCATCGAGAATAACAAAGCCCCCAGATCGAGTATAACAAAGTCCCCTCATCGAGTATAATATAGGCCCCTCAACGAGTTTAACAAAGCCCATCGATATACAAAGCCCTGATCGATATAACAAAGCCCCTGATCGAGCATAACAAATTTCCTGATCGAGTATAACAAAGTCCCCTGGACGAGTATAACAAAGTCCCTTGTCGAGTATAACAAAGCCCCTGATCAGTATAACAAAGCCCCCTCGACGAGTATAAAAAAGCCCCCTCGGCGAGTATAACGAAGTCTCCTGTTTGAGTATAACAAAGTCCCTTGATCGAGTATAATAAAGTCCCTGGTCGACTATAACAAAGGCCCCTGGTCGAGTAAAACAAAGGCCCCTGATCGAGTATAACAAAGTCCCCTGATCGAGGAAAACAAAGGACCCTAATCGAGTATAACAAAGTACTCTCATCGAGTATAACAAAGGCCCCAGATCGACTAGAACAAAGCCCCCTAATCGAGTACAACCAAGTCTCCTGGTCGAGTATATAGAAGTCCCCTGATCGAGTATTACAAAGTCCCGTGATCGAGTATAACAAAGTCCCCTGATCGAGTATAACATAGGCCCATGATCGAGTATAACAAAGTCTCCTGTTCGAGTATATCAAAGTACTCTCATCGTATATGACAAAGTCCCCTGATCGAGTATAACAAAGTCCCATGATCGAGTATAACAAAGGCCCCTGATTAGGTATAACAAAGGCCCCTGATTAGGTATAACAAAGGCCCCTGATTAGGTATAACAAAGGCCCCTGATCTTGCATAACAAAAGCTCCAGATCGAGTATAACAAAGTCCTCTGATCGAGTATAACAAAGGCCCCTGGTGGAGTATAACAAAATCCCCTGGTCGAGTATAACAAATTCCCCTGGTCGAGTATAACAAAGTCCCCTGATCGACTATAACAAAGTCTCCTGTTCGAGTATAACAACGTCCCCTGATCGAGTATAACAAAGTCCCCTCGTCGAGTATAACAAAGTCCCCTTATCGAGTATATCAAAGGCTCCAGGTTGAGTATAACAAAGCCCCTGATCGAGTATAACAAAGTCCCCTGGTCGAGTATAACAAAGTCCCTTGATCGAGTATAACAAAGTCCCCTGATCGAGTATAACAAAGTCCCTGACCGAGTATAACAAAGTCCCCTTAATGAGTATAACAAAGTCCCCTGGTCGAGTATAACAAAGCCCCTTGATCAAGTATAACAAAGTCCCCTGTTCGAGTATAACAAAGGCCCCTGATCGAGTATAACAAAGTCCCCTAGTCGAGTATAACAAAGTCCCCTTATCGAGTATATCAAAGGCTCTTGGTCGAGTATAACAAAGCCCCAGATCGAGTATAACAAAGTCCCCTTCTCGAGTATAACAAAGACCCCTCATCGAGTATAACAAAGCCCCCTCGTCGAGTATAACAAAGCCCCTCGGCGAGTATAACGAAGTCTCCTGGTCGAGTATAACAAAGTCCCCTGATCGAGTATAACAAAGTCCCTGGTCGACTATAACAAAGGCCCCTGGTCGAGTATAACAAAGGCCCCTGATCGAGTATAACAAAGTTCTCTGATCAAGTATCACAAAGGCCCCTCATCGAGTATAACAAAGGCCCCACATCGAGTATAACAAAGTCCCCTATTCGAGTATAACAAAGTCCAGTATATAGAAGACACTGATCGAGTATTACAAAGTCCCCTGATCGAGTATAACAAAGTCCTCTGGTCGACTATAACAAAGGCCCCTGTTCGAGTATAACAAAGTCCCTGATCGAGTATAACAAAGGCCACTGATCGAGTATAACAAAGGCCCCTAATCGAGTATAACAAAGGCCCGTGATCGAGTATAACAAAGTCCCCTGTTCGAGTATAACAAAGTCCCCTGGTCGAGTATAACAAAGCCCCCTAATCGAATATTACAAAGCCCCCTGATCGAATATTACAAAGTCCCCTGATCGAGTATAACCAAGCCCCTGATCGAGTATATCAAAGGCCCCTGATCGAGTATAACAAAGTCCCCTGGTCGAGTATAACAAAGTCCCCTGATCGAGTATAACAAAGTCCCCTGGTCGAGTATAACAAAGCCCCTGATCGAGTATAACAAAGTCCCCTGATCGAGTATAACAAAGTCCCCTGATCGAGTATATCAAAGCCCCCTGGTCGAGTATAACAAAGTACCCTGATCAAGTATAACAAAGCCCCTCGTCGAGTATAACAAAGTCCCCTGGTCGAGTATAACAAAGTCCATTGATCGAGTATAACAAAGTCCCCTGGTCGAGTATAACAAAGCCTCCTGATCGAGTATAACAAAGTCCCCTGATCGAGCATAACCAAGGCCACTGGTCGAGTTTAACAAAGCCCCCTGATCGAGTATAACAAAGCCCCTGGTCGAGTATATCAAAGTCCCAGGTAGGGTATAACAAAGTCCCCTAATCGAGTATAACAAAGTCCCTTTTCGAGTATAACAAAGGCCCCTTGTCGAGTATAACAAAGTCCCTGATCGTGTATAACAAAGCCCCTCGTCGAGTATAACAAAGTCCCCACGTCGAGTATAACAAAGTCCCCTGTTCGAGTATAACAAAGGCCCCTGGTCGACTATAACAAAGGCCCCTTGTTGAGTATAACAAAGTCCCCTGATCGAGTATAACAAAGGCCCCTAATCGAGTATAACAAAGTCCCCTGATCGAGTATAACAAAGTCCCCTGATCGAGTATAACAGAGTCCCCTGGTCGAGTATAACAAGTTCCCTTATCGTGTATAACAAAGTCCCCTGGTCGAGTATAACAAAGCCCCCTGATCGAGTATAACAAAGTCCCTGATCGAGTATAACAAAGTCCCCTGGTCGAGGATAACAAAGTCCCCTTATCGTGTATAACAAAGTCCCTTGGTCGAGTATATCAAAGGCCCCTCATCGAGTATAACTAAGGCCCCAGATCGACTATAACAAAGACCCCTAATCGAGTATAACAAAGTCGAGTATATAGAAGACAACTGATCGAGTATTATAAAGTCCCCTGATTGAGTATAACAAAGTCCCCTGATCGAGTATAACAAAGGCCCATGATCGAGTTTAACAAAGTCTCCTGGTCGAGTATATCAAAGTCCCCTCATCGAGTATAACAAAGCCCCCTCATCGAATATTACAAAGCCCCCTAATCGAATATTACAAAGTCCCCTGATCGAGTATGACCAAGCCCCCTGATCGAGTATAACAAAGCCCCCTGATCGAGTATAACAAATTTCCCTGATCGAGTATAACAAAGTCCCCTGGTCGAGTATACCAAAGTCCCCTCATCGAGTATAACAAAGCCCCCTTATCGAATATTACAAAGCCCCCTAATCGAATATTACAAAGTCCCCTGATCGAGTATAACCATGCCCCCTGATCGAGTAGAACCAAGCCCCCTCATCGAGTATAACAAAGTCCCCTAATCGAGTATAACAAAGTCCCCTAATCTAGTATATCAAAGTCCCCTGGTCGAGTATAACAAAGGCCCCTGATCGAGTATAACAAAGTCTCCTGATCGAGTATAACAAAATCCCCTGGTCGAGTATAACATAGCCTCCTCATCGAGTATAACAAAGTCCCCTGATCGAGCATAACCAAGGGCCCTGGTCGAGTTTAACAAAGCCCCCTGATCGAGAATAACAAAGCCCCCTGGTCGAGTATAACAAAGTCCCCTTGTAGAGTATAACAAATTCCCCGAAACGATAATAACAAAGTCTCCTGTTCGGGTATAACAAAGGCCCCTGGTCAACTATAACAAAGGCACCTGGTCAACTATAACAAAGGCCCCGTGTTGAGTATAACAAAGTCCCCTGATAAAAGTATAACAAAGCCCCCACGTCGAGTATAACAAAGCCCCCTCGTCGAGTAAAACGAAGTCCCCTGGTCGAGTTAACAAATTCCCCTAATCGAGTATAACAAATTCCCCTGTTTGAGTATAACGAAGGCCCCGGGTCTACTATAACAAAGGCCCCTTGTTGATTATAACAAAGTCCCTGAGCAAGTATAGCAAAGGCCCCTGATAGAGTTTAACAAAGTCCTCTCATCGAGAATAACAAAGCCCCCAGATCGAGTATAACAAAGTCCCCTCATTGAGTATAATATAGGCCCCTCAACGAGTTTAACAAAGGGCCCCAAATCGAATATATCAAAGGCCCCTGATCGACTATAACAAAGCCCCCTGATCGAGTATAACAAATTTCCCTGATCGAGTATAACAAAGTCCCCTGGACGAGTATAACAAAGTCCCCTTATCGAGTATAACAAAGCCCCCTAATCAAGTATAACAAAGCCCCCTCGTCGAGTATAACAAAGCCCCCTCGGCGAGTATAACGAAGTCTCCTGGTTGAGTATAACAAAGTCCCCTGATCGAGTATAATAAATTCCCTGGTCGACTATGACAAAGGCCCCTGGTCGAGTAAAACAAAGGCCCCTGATCGAGTATAACAAAGTCCCCTGATCGAGGATAACAAAGGACCCTAATCGAGTATAACAAAGTCCTCTCATCGAGTATAACAAAGGCCCCAGATCGACTAGAACAAAGCCCCCTAATCGAGTACAACCAAGTCTCCTGGTCGAGTATATAGAAGTCCCCTGATCGAGTATTACAAAGTCCCGTGATCGGGTATAACAAAGTCCCCTGATCGAGTATAACATAGGCCCATGATCGAGTATAACAAAGTCTACTGTTCGAGTATATCAAAGTACTCTCATCGTATATGACAAAGTCCCCTGATCGAGTATAACAAAGTCCCATGATCGAGTATAACAAAGGCCCCTGATTAGGTATAACAAAGGCCCCTGATTAGGTATAACAAAGGCCCCTGATTAGGTATAACAAAGGCCCCTGATCTTGCATAACAAAAGCTCCAGATCGAGTATAACAAAGTCCTCTGATCGAGTATAACAAAGGCCCCTGGTGGAGTATAACAAAATCCCCTGGTCGAGTATAACAAATTCCCCTGGTCGAGTATAACAAAGTCCCCTGATCGACTATAACAAAGTCTCCTGTTCGAGTATAACAACGTCCCCTGATCGAGTATAACAAAGTCCCCTCGTTGAGTATAACAAAGTCCCCTTATCGAGTATATCAAAGGCTCCAGGTTGAGTATAACAAAGCCCCCTGATCGAGTATAACAAAGTCCCCTGGTCGAGTATAACAAAGTCCCTTGATCGAGTATAACAAAGTCCCCTGGATCGAATATAACAAAGTTCCCTGATCGAGTAGAACAAAGTCCCCTTAATGAATATAACAAAGTCCCCTGGTCGAGTATAACAAAGCCCCTTGATCGAGTATAACAACGTCTCCTGTTCGAGTAAAACAAAGTCCCCTGATCGAGTATAACAAAGTCCCCAGGCCGAGTATAACAAAGTCCCCTTATCGAGTATATCAAAGGCTCTTGGTTGAGTATAACAAAGCCCCTTGATCGAGTATAACAAAGTCCCCTTATCGAGTATAACAAAGCCCCCTAATCATGTATAACAAAGCCCCCTCGTCGAGTATAACGAAGCCCCCTCGGCGAGTATAACGAAGTCTCCTGGTCGAGTATAACAAAGTCCCCTGATCGAGTATAGCAAATTCCCTGGTCGACTATAACAAAGGCCCCTGGTCGAGTATAACAAAGGCCCCTGATCGAGTATAACAAAGTCCCTTGATCGAGTATATCAAAGGCCCCTCATCGAGTATAACAAAGGCCCCACATCGACTATAACAAAGGCCCCTAATCGAGTATAACAAAGTCGAGTATATAGAAGACAACTGATCGAGTATTACAAAGTCCCCTGATTGAGTTTAACAAGGACCTCTGGTCGACTATAACAAAGGCCCCATGTTGACTATAACAAAGTTCCCTGATCGAGTATAACAAAGGCCACTGATCAAGTAGAACGAAGCCCACTAATCAAGTATAACAAAGGCCCGTGATCGAGTAAAACAAAGTCCCCTGATCGAGCATAGCAAAGGACCCTGGTCGAGTATTATAAAGCCCCCTAATCGAATATTAGAAAGCCCCCTAATCGAATATTACAAAGTCCCCTGAATGAGTATAACCAAGCACCCTGATCGAGTATATCAAAGGCCCCTGGTCGAGTATTACAAAGTCCTCTGGTCGAGTATAACAAAGTCGCCTGATCGAGTATATCAAAGGCCCCTGGTCGAGTATAACAAAGTCCTCTGGTCGAGTATAACAAAGTCCCCTGATCGAGTATAACAAAGGCCCGTGATCGAGTAAAACAAAGTCCCCTGATCGAGCATAGCAAAGGACCCTGGTCGAGTATAATAAAGCCCCCTAATCGAACATTAGAAAGCCCCCTAATCGAATATTACAAAGTCCCCTGAATGAGTTTAACCAAGCACCCTGATCAAGTATAACCAAGCCTCCTTATCGAGTATAACAAAGTCCCCTGATCGAGTATAACAAAGTCCCTTGATCGAGTATATCAAAGCCCCCTGGTCGAGTATAACAAAGGTCCCTGATCAAGTATAACAAAGCCCCCTCGTCGAGTATAACAAAGTCCCCTGGTCGAGTATATCAAAATCCCTTGATCGAGGATAACGAAAAATCCCCTGGTCGAATATAACAAAGCCTCCTGATCGAGTATAACAAAGTCCCCTGATCGAGCATAACCTAGGCCTCTGGTCGAGCTTAACAAAGCCCCCTGATCGAGAATAACAAAGCCCCCTGGTCGAGTGTAACAAAGTCCCCTTGTAGAGTATTACAAATTCCCCTAAACGAGTATAACAAAGTCACCTCTTCGGGTATAACAAAGGCCCCTTGTTGAGTATAACAAAGTTCACTGATCAAGTATAACAAAGCCCCCTCGTCGAGTATAACAAAGCCCCCACGTCGAGTATAACAAAGTCCCCTGTTTGAGTATAACAAAGGCCCCTGGTCGACTATAACAAAGGCCCCTTGTTGAGTAAAACAAAGTCCCCTGATCGAGTATAACAAAGGCCACTAGTCGAGTATAACAAAGTCTCCTGTTCAAGAATAACACAGTCCCCTGATCGAGTATAACAGAGTCCCCTGGTCGAGTATAACGAAGTTCCCTTATCGTGTCTAACAAAGTCCCCTGGTCGAGTATAACAAAGCCCCCTGATCGAGTATAACAAAGTCCCTGATCGAGTATAACAAAGTCCCCTGGTCGAGGATAACAAAGTCGCCTTATAGTGTATAACAAAGTCCCTTGGTCGAGTATATCAAAGGCCCCTCATCGAGTATAACTAAGGCCCCAGATCGACTATAACAAAGGCCCCTAATCGAGTATAACAAAGTCGAGTATATAGAAGACAACTGATCGAGTATTATAAAGTCCCCTGATTGAGTATAACAAAGTCCCCTGATCGAGTATAACAAAGGCCCATGATCGAGTTTAACAAAGTCTCCTGGTCGAGTATATCAAAGTCCCCTCATCGTGTATGACAAAGTCCCCTCATCGTGTATGACAAAGTCCCCTGATCGATTATAACAAAGTCCCATGATCGAGTATAACAAAGGCCACGAATTAGTTATAACAAAGGCCCCTGATTAGGTATAACAAAAGCCCCTGATCGTGTATAACAAAGGCTCCTGATAGAGTATAGCAAACGCCCCTGATCGAGTATATCAAAGGCTCCTGGTCGAGTATAACAAAGGCCCGTGATCGAGTAAAACAAAGTCCCCTCATCGAGCATAGCAAAGGACCCTGGTCGAGTATAATAAAGCCCCCAAATCGAATATTAGAAAGCCCCCTAATCGAATATTACAAAGTCCCCTGAATAAGTATAACCAAGCACCCTGATCGAGTATAACCAAGCCTCCTGATCGAGTATAACAAAGTCCCCAGATCGAGTATAACAAAGTCCCTTGATCGAGTATATCAAAGCTCCCTGGTCGAGTATAACAAAGGTCCCTGATCAAGTACAACAAAGTCTCCTGATCGAGTATAACAAAGTCCCCTGGTCGAGTATAAGAAAATCCCCTGATCGAGGAAACGAAAAGTCCCCTGGTCGAATATAACAAAGCCTCTTGATCGAGTATAACAAAGTCCCCTGATCGAGCATAACCAAGGCCCTGGTCGAGCTTAACAAAGCCCCCTGATCGAGAATAACAAAGCCCCCTGGTCGAATGTAACAAAGTCCCCTTGTAGAGTATTACAAATTCCCCTAAACGAGTATAACAAAGTCACCTGTTCGGGTATAACAAAGGCCCCTGGGCAACTATAACAAAGGCTCCTTGTTGAGTATAACAAAGTTCACTGATCAAGTATAACAAAGCCCCCTCGTCGAGTATAACAAAGCCCCCTCGTCGAGTATAACAAAGTCCCCTGTTTGAGCATAACAAAGGCCCCTGGTCGACTATAACAAAGGCCCCTTGTTGAGTATAACAAAGTCCCCTGATCGAGTATAACAAAGGCCACTGATCAAGTGGAACAAAGCCCCCTAATCAAGTATAACAAAGCCCCCTCGTCAAGTATAACAAAGACACCTAGTCGAGTATAACAAAGTCTCCTGTTTGAGAATAAGAAAGTCCCCTGATCGAGTATAACAAAGTCCACTGGTCGAGTAAAACGAAGTTCCCTTATCGTGTCTAACAAAGTCCCCTGGTCGAGTATAACAAAGCCCCCTGATCGAGTATAACAAAGTTCCTAATCGAGTATAACAAAGTCCCCTGGTCGAGTATAACAAAGTCGCCTTATAGTGTATAACAAAGTCCCTTGGTCGAGTATAACAAAGCCCCCTAATCAAGTACAACAAAGCCCCCTCGTCGAGTGTAACAAAGCCCCCTCTGCGAGTATAACAAAGCCCCCTGATCGGGTATAACAAAGTCCCATGGTCGAATATAACAAAGTGCCCTTATCGAGTATAACAAAGTCCCCTTGTCGAGGATAACAAAGACCTATGATCGAGCATAATAAAGTCCCTTGATCGAGTATAACAAAGCCCCTCATCGAGTCTAACAAAGGCCCCTAATCGAGTATAACAAAGTCCCATGGTCGAATATAACAAAGTGCCCTTATCGAGTATAACAAAGTCCCCTTGTCGAGGATAACAAAGATCTATGATCGAGCATAATAAAGTCCATTGATCGAGTATAACAAAGGCCCCAGATCGACTATAACAAAAGCCCCTGATCCCAGTATAATAAAGACCCCTGATCGAGAATAGCAAAGGCCCCTGATCGAGTATAACAAAGTCCCTCATCGAGTATAACAAAGTCCCCTGGTCGAGTATAACAAAGTCCCCTGGTCGAGTATAACAAAGCCCCCTGATCGAGTATAACAAAGTCCCTCATCGAGAATAACAAAGTCCCCTGGTCGAGTATAACAAAGTCCCCTGGTCGAGTATAACAAAGCCCCCTGATCGAGTACAACAAAGTCCCCTGATCGAGTATAACAAAGTCTCCTGTTCGAGAATCACAAAGTCCCCTGATCGAGTATAACAATGTCCCCTGGTCCAGTATAACGAAGTCCCCTTATCGTGTCTAAAAAAGTCCCCTGGTCGAGTATAACAAAGCCCCTCATCGAGTCTAACAAAGGCCCCTGATCGAGTATAACAAAGTCACATGGTAGAGTATAACAAAGGCCCCTGACCGAGTATAACAAAGCCACCTCATCGAGTATAACACAGTCCCCTTTTTGAGCATAACAAACTCCCCAGATCGACTATAACAAAGGTCCCTCATCTAGTATAACAAAGTCCCCTGATCGAGTATAATAAAGGCCCCAGATCGACTATAAAAAAGACCCCTGATCGAGTATAACAAAGGCCCCTGATCGAGTATAACAAAGTCCCCTGATCGAGTATAACAAAGCCTCCTGATCGAGAATAACAAAGTCCTCTGATCGAGTATAATAAAGTTACCTGATCGATTATAACAAAGTCCCCTCATCGAGTATAACAAAGTCCCTTGGTCGAGTATAATAAAGTCCACTGATCGAGTATAACAAAGTCACCTGATCGAGCATAACCAAGGTCCCTGGTCGAGTATAACAAAGCTCCCTGATCGAGCATAACAAAGTTACCTGTTCGTGTATAACAAAGTCCCCTGATCGAGTATAACAAAGACCCCTGGTCGGGTTTAATAAAGTCCCCTGATCGAGTATAACAAAGTCCCCTGGTTGATATAACAAAGTCCCCTGGTCGAGTATAACAAAGCCCCCTGATCGAGTATAACAAAGTTACCTGTTCGAGTATAACAAAGTCCCCTGATTGAGTATAACAAAGACCCCTGGTCGGGTTTAACAAAGTGCCCTGATCGAGTATAACAAAGTCCCATGGAAGAGTATAACAAAGGCCCCTGACCGAGTATAACAAAGGCCCCTGATCAAGTATAACAAAGTCCCCTGGTTGAGTATAACAAAGTACCCTGGTCGAGTATAACAAAGCCCCCTAATCAAGTATAACAAAGTCCCCTGATCGAGTATAACAAAGGCCCGTGATCGAGTAAAACAAAGTCCCCTGATCGAGCATAGCAAAGGACCCTGGTCGAGTATAATAAAGCCCCCTAATCGAATATTAGAAAGACCCCTAATCGAATATTACAAAGTCCCCTTAATGAGTATAGACCAAGCACCCTGATCGAGTAAAACCAAGCCTCCTGATCGAGTATAACAAAGTCCCCTGATCGAGTATAACAAAGTCCCTTGATCGAGTATATCAAAGCCCCCTGGTCGAGTATAACAAAGGTCCCTGATCAAGTACAACAAAGTTTCCTGATCGAGAATAACAAAGTCCCCTGGTCGAGCATAACAAAATCCCCTGATGGAGGATAACGAAAAGTCCCCTGGTCGAATATAACAAAGCCTCTTCATCGAGTATAACAAAGTCCCCTGATCGTGAATAACAAAGCCCCCTTGTCGAGTGTAACAAAGTCCCCTTGTAGAGTATTACAAATTCCCCTAAACGAGTATAACAAAGTCACCTGTTCGGGTATAACAAAGGCCCCTGGGCAACTATAACAAAGGCCCCTTGTTAAGTATAACAAAGTCCCCTGATCGAGTATAACAAAGTCTCCTGTTCGAGAATAACAAAGGCCCCTGGTCGACTATAACAAAGGCCCCTTGTTGAGTATAACAAAGTTCCCTGATCGAGTATAACAAAGGCCACTGATCAAGTAGAACGAAGCCCCCTAATCAAGTATAACAACGCCCCCTCGTCGAGTATAACAAAGACCCCTAGTCGAGTATAACAAAGTCTCCTGTTCGAGAATAAGAAAGTCCCCTGATCGAGTATAACAAAGTCCCCTGGTCGAGTATAACGAAGTTCCCTTATCGTGTCAAACAAAGTCCCCTGGTCGAGTATAACAAAGTTCCCTGATCGAGTATAACAAAGTCCCCTGGTAGAGTATAACAACGTCCCTTGATCGAGTATAACAAAGGCCCCTGGTCGAGTATAACAAAGTTACCTGGTCGAGTATAACAAAGTTCCCTGATCGAGTATAACAAAGTCCCCTGGTAGAGTATAACAAAGTCCCTTGGTCGAGTATAACAAAGTCCCCTGGTCGAATATAACAAAGTTCCCTAATCGAGTATAACAAAGTCCCCTTAATGAGTATAACAAAGTCATCTGGTGAAGTATAACAAAGCCCCTTAATGAGTATAACAAAGTCCCTTGGTCGAGTATAACAAAGTCCCCTGATCGAGTATATCAACGTCTCCTGTTCGAGAATAACAAAGTCCTCTGATCGAGACTAACAAAGTCCCCTGGCCGAGTATAACGAAGTCCTCTTATCGTGTCTAACAAAGTCCCCTGGTCAAGTATAACAAAGCCCCCTGATCGAGTATAACAAAGTCCCTGATCGAGTATAACAAAGTCCCCTGGTCGAGTATAACAAAGACCCCTGGTCGAGTATAACAAAGCCCCCTGATCGAGTATAACAAAGTCCCCTGATCGAGTATAACAAAGTCTCCTGTTCGAGAATAACAAAGTCCTCTGACCGAGACTAACAAAGTCCCCTGGCCGAGTATAACGAAGTCCCCTTATCGTGTCTAACAAAGTCCCCTGGTCGAGTATAACAAAGCCCTCTGATCGGGTATAACAAAGTCCCCTGGTCGAGTATAACAAAGCACCCTGATCGATTATAACAAAGTCCTATGGTCGAATATAACAAAGCCCCCTGATCGAGTATAAGAAAGTCCCCTGATCGAATATAACAAAGTCCCCTGATCGAGCATAACAAAGGCCCCTGATCGAGTATAACAAAGTCCCATGGTAGAGTATAACAAAGGCCCCTGACCGAGTATAACAAAGCCACCTCATCGAGTATAACAAAGTCCCCTGATTGAGCATAACAAACTCCCCAGATCGACTATAACAAAGGTCCCTCATCTAGTATAACAAAAGCCCCTGATCGCGTATAACAAAGTCCCCTGATCGAGTATAACTAAGGCCCCAGATCGACTATAAAAAGTCCCCTGATCGATTATAACAAAGGCCCCTGATCGAGTATAACAAAGTCCCCTGATCGAGTATAACAAAGCCTACTGATCGAGAATAACAAAGTCCTCTCATCGAGTATAATAAAGTTACCTGATCGATTATAACAAAGTCCCCTGATCGAGTATAACAAAGTCCCTTGGACGAGTATAACAAAGTCCACTGATCGAGTTTAACAAAGTCACCTGATCGATCATAACCAAGGCCCCTGGTCGAGTATAACAAAGCCCCCTGATCGAGTATAACAAAGTTACCTGTTCGAGTATAACAAAGTCCCCTGATCGAGTATAACAAAGACCCCTGGTCGGGTTTAACAAAGTCCCCTAATCGAGTATAAGAAAGTCCCCTGGTTGAGTATAACAAAGTCCCCTGGTCGAGTATAACGAAGCCCCCTGATCGAGTATAACAAAGTTACCTGTTCGAGTATAACAAAGTCCCCTGATCGAGTATAACAAAGACCCCTGGTGGGGTTTAACAAAGGCCCCTGACCGAGTATAACAAAGGCCCCTGGTCGAGTATAACAAAGCCCCCTAATCAAGTATAACAAAGTCCCCTGATCGAGTATAACAAAGGCCCGTGATCGAGTAAAACAAAGTCCCCTGATCAAGCATAGCAAAGGACCCTGGTCGAGTATAATAAAGCCCCCTAATCGAATATTAAAAAGACCCCTAATCGAATATTACAAAGTCCCCTGAATGAGTATAGACCAAGCACCATGATCGAGTATAACAAAGTCCCCTGGTCGAGTATAACAAAGCCCCCTGATCGAGTATAACAAAGCCCCCTCGTCGAGTATAACAAAGCCCCCTCGTCGAGTATAACAAAGTCCCCTGTTTGAGTATAACAAAGCCCCCTGTTTGAGTATAACAAAGGCCCCTGGTCGACTATAACAAAGGCCCCCAGTCGAGTATAACAAAGTCCCCTGGTCGAGTATAACGAAGTTCCCTTATCGTGTCTAAAAAAGTCCCCTGGTCGAGTATAACAAAGCCCCCTGACCGAGTATAACAAAGTCCCTGATCGAGTATAACAAAGTCCCCTGGTCGAGTATAACAAAGCCCCCTAATCAAGTGCTACAAAGCCCCTTTGTCGAGTATAACAAAGCCCCCTCGGGGATTATAACAAAGCCCCCTGATCGGGTATAACAAAGTCCCATGGTCGAATATAACAAAGTGCCCTTATCGAGTATAACAAAGTCCCCTCATCGAGGATAAAAAAGTCCTGTGATCGAGCATAACAAAGTCCCCTGATCGAGTATAACAAAGCCCCTCATCGAGTCTAACAAAGGCCCCTGATCGAGTATAACAAAGTCCCATGGTAGAGTATAACAAAGACCCCTGTCCGAGTATAACAAAGTCCCCTGATCGAGTATAACAAAGTCCCCTGATCGAATTTAACAAAGTCCATTGATCGAGTATAACAAAGGCCCCAGATCGACTATAACAAAGGCCCCTGATCCCAGTATAATAAAGACCCCCTAATCGAGTATGGCAAAGGCCCCTGATAGAGTTTAGCAAAGTCCTCTGATCGAGTATAACAAAGTTCCCTGATCGAGTATAACAAAGTCCCCTGGTTGATATAACAAAGTCCCCTGGTCGAGTATAACAAAGCCCCCTGATCGAGTATAACAAAGTTACCTGTTCGAGTATAACAAAGTCCCCTGATTGAGTATAACAAAGACCCCTGGTCGGGTTTAACAAAGTGCCCTGATCGAGTATAACAAAGCCCCATGGAAGAGTATAACAAAGGCCCCTGACCGAGTATAACAAAGGCCCCTGATCAAGTATAACAAAGTCCCCTGGTTGAGTATAACAAAGTACCCTGGTCGAGTATAACAAAGCCCCCTAATCAAGTATAACAAAGTCCCCTGATCGAGTATAACAAAGGCCCGTGATCGAGTAAAACAAAGTCCCCTGATCGAGCATAGCAAAGGACCCTGGTCGAGTATAATAAAGCCCCCTAATCGAATATTAGAAAGACCCCTAATCGAATATTACAAAGTCCCCTTAATGAGTATAGACCAAGCACCCTGATCGAGTAAAACCAAGCCTCCTGATCGAGTATAACAAAGTCCCCTGATCGAGTATAACAAAGTCCCTTGATCGAGTATATCAAAGCCCCCTGGTCGAGTATAACAAAGGTCCCTGATCAAGTACAACAAAGTTTCCTGATCGAGAATAACAAAGTCCCCTGGTCGAGCATAACAAAATCCCCTGATGGAGGATAACGAAAAGTCCCCTGGTCGAATATAACAAAGCCTCTTCATCGAGTATAACAAAGTCCCCTGATCGTGAATAACAAAGCCCCCTTGTCGAGTGTAACAAAGTCCCCTTGTAGAGTATTACAAATTCCCCTAAACGAGTATAACAAAGTCACCTGTTCGGGTATAACAAAGGCCCCTGGGCAACTATAACAAAGGCCCCTTGTTGAGTATAACAAAGTTCCCTGATCGAGTATAACAAATGCCACTGATCAAGTAGAACGAAGCCCCCTAATCAAGTATAACAAAGCCCCCTCGTCGAGTATAACAAAGACCCCTAGTCGAGTATAACAAAGTCTCCTGTTCGAGAATAAGAAAGTCCCCTGATCGAGTATAACAAAGTCCCCTGGTCGAGTATAGCAAAGTTCCCTTATCGTGTCAAACAAAGTCCCCTGGTCGAGTATAACAAAGTTCCCTGATCGAGTATAACAAAGTCCCCTGGTAGAGTATAACAAAGTCCCTTGATCGAGTATAACAAAGGCCCCTGGTCGAGTATAACAAAGTTACCTGGTCGAGTATAACAAAGTTCCCTGATCGAGTATAACAAAGTCCCCTGGTAGAGTATAACAAAGTCCCTTGATCGAGTATAACAAAGTCCCCTGGTCGAATATAACAAAGTTCCCTAATCGAGTATAACAAAGTCCCCTTAATGAGTAAAACAAAGTCATCTGGTGAAGTATAACAAAGCCCCTGAATGAGTATAACAAAGTCCCTTGGTCGAGTATAACAAAGTCCCCTGATCGAGTATATCAACGTCTCCTGTTCGAGAATAACAAAGTCCTCTGATCGAGACTAACAAAGTCCCCTGGCCGAGTATAACGAAGTCCTCTTATCGTGTCTAACAAAGTCCCCTGGTCAAGTATAACAAAGCCCCCTGATCGAGTATAACAAAGTCCCTGATCGAGTATAACAAAGTCCCCTGGTCGAGTATAACAAAGACCCCTGGTCGAGTATAACAAAGCCCCCTGATCGAGTATAACAAAGTCCTCTGATCAAGTATAACAAAGTCTCCTGTTCGAGAATAACAAAGTCCTCTGATCGAGACTAACAAAGTCCCCTGGCCGAGTATAACGAAGTCCCCTTATCGTGTCTAACAAAGTCCCCTGGTCGAGTATAACAAAGCCCCCTGATCGGGTATAACAAAGTCCCCTGGTCGAGTATAACAAAGCACCCTGATCGATTATAACAAAGTCCTATGGTCGAATATAACAAAGCCCCCTGATCGAGTATAAGAAAGTCCCCTGATCGAATATAACAAAGTCCCCTGATCGAGCATAACAAAGGCCCCTGATCGAGTATAACAAAGTCCCATGGTAGAGTATAACAAAGGCCCCTGACCGAGTATAACAAAGCCACCTCATCGAGTATAACAAAGTCCCCTGATTGAGCATAACAAACTCCCCAGATCGACTATAACAAAGGTCCCTCATCTAGTATAACAAAGCCCCTGATCGCGTATAACAAAGTCCCCTGATCGAGTATAACTAAGGCCCCAGATCGACTATAAAAAGTCCCCTGATCGATTATAACAAAGGCCCCTGATCGAGTATAACAAAGTCCCCTGATCGAGTATAACAAAGCCTACTGATCGAGAATAACAAAGTCCTCTCATCGAGTATAATAAAGTTACCTGATCGATTATAACAAAGTCCCCTGATCGAGTATAACAAAGTCCCTTGGACGAGTATAACAAAGTCCACTGATCGAGTTTAACAAAGTCACCTGATCGATCATAACCAAGGCCCCTGGTCGAGTATAACAAAGCCCCCTGATCGAGTATAACAAAGTTACCTGTTCGAGTATAACAAAGTCCCCTGATCGAGTATAACAAAGACCCCTGGTCGGGTTTAACAAAGTCCCCTAATCGAGTATAAGAAAGTCCCCTGGTTGAGTATAACAAAGTCCCCTGGTCGAGTATAACGAAGCCCCCTGATCGAGTATAACAAAGTTACCTGTTCGAGTATAACAAAGTCCCCTGATCGAGTATAACAAAGACCCCTGGTGGGGTTTAACAAAGGCCCCTGACCGAGTATAACAAAGGCCCCTGGTCGAGTATAACAAAGCCCCCTAATCAAGTATAACAAAGTCCCCTGATCGAGTATAACAAAGGCCCGTGATCGAGTAAAACAAAGTCCCCTGATCAAGCATAGCAAAGGACCCTGGTCGAGTATAATAAAGCCCCCTAATCGAATATTAAAAAGACCCCTAATCGAATATTACAAAGTCCCCTGAATGAGTTTAGACCAAGCACCATGATCGAGTATAACAAAGTCCCCTGGTCGAGTATAACAAAGCCCCCTGATCGAGTATAACAAAGCCCCCTCGTCGAGTATAACAAAGCCCCCTCGTCGAGTATAACAAAGCCCCCTAATCAAGTGCTACAAAGCCCCCTTGTCGAGTATAACAAAGCCCCCTCGGGGATTATAACAAAGCCCCCTGATCGGGTATAACAAAGTCCCATGGTCGAATATAACAAAGTGCCCTTATCGAGTATAACAAAGTCCCCTCATCGAGGATAACAAAGTCCTCTGATCGAGCATAACAAAGTCCCCTGATCGAGTATAACAAAGCCCCTCATCGAGTCTAACAAAGGCCCCTGATCGAGTATAACAAAGTCCCATGGTAGAGTATAACAAAGACCCCTGTCCGAGTATAACAAAGTCCCCTGATCGAGTATAACAAAGTCCCCTGATCGAATTTAACAAAGTCCATTGATCGAGTATAACAAAGGCCCCAGATCGACTATAACAAAGGCCCCTGATCCCAGTATAATAAAGACCCCCTAATCGAGTATGGCAAAGGCCCCTGATAGAGTTTAGCAAAGTCCTCTGATCGAGTATAACAAAGTTCCCTGATCGAGTATAACAAAGTCCCCTTGATGAGTATAACAAAGACATCTGGTCGAGTATAACAAAGCCCCTTTATGAGTATAACAAAGACCCCTGGTAGAGTATAACAAAGCCCCTTGATCGAGTATAACAAAGTCCCCTGATCGAGTATAACAACGTCTCCTGTTCGAGTATAACAAAGTCCCCTGATCGAGTACAACAAAGTCCCCTAGTCGAGTATAACAAAGTCTCCTGTTCGAGAATAACAAAGTCCCCTGATCGAGACTAACAAAGTCCCCTGGTCGAGTATAACGAAGTCCCCTTATCGTGTCTAACAAAGTCCCCTGGTCGAGTATAACAAAGCCCCCTGATCGAGTATAACAAAGTCCCTGATCGAGTATAACAAAGTCCCCTGGTCGAGTATAACAAAGTCCCCTGGTCGAGTATAAGAAAGCCCCTGATCGAGTATAACAAAGTCCCCTGATCGAGTATAACAAAGTCTCCTGTTCGAGAATAACAAAGGCCCCTGGAAGACTATAACAAAGCCCCCTTGTTAGAGTATAACAAAGTTCCCTGATCGAGTATAACAAAGGCCACTGATCAAGTAGAACGAAGCCCCCTAATCAAGTATAACAAAGCCCCCTCGTCGAGTATAACAAAGACCCCTAGTCGAGTATAACAAAGTCTCCTGTTCGAGAATAAGAAAGTCCCCTGATCGAGTATAACCAAGTCCCCTGGTCGAGTATAACGAAGTTCCCTTATCGTGTATAACAAAGTCCCTTGGTCGAGTATAATAAAGCCCCCTAATCAAGTACAACAAAGCCCCCTTGTCGAGTGTAACAAAGCCCCCTCGGCGAATATAACAAAGCCCCCTAATCGGGTATAACAAAGTCCCATGGTCGGATATAACAAATGCCCTTATCGAGTATAACAAAGTCCCCTCATCGAGGATAACAAAGTCCTCTGATCGAGCATAACAAAGTCCCCTGATCGAGTATAACAAAGCCCCTCATCGAGTCTAACAGAGGCCCCTGATCGAGTATAACAAAGTCCCATGGTAGAGTATAAGAAAGGCCCCTGACCGAGTATAACAAAGTCACCTCATCGAGTATAACAAAGGCCCCTGTTCAAGTATAACAAATTCCCTGGTCGAGTATAAGAACGCCTCTGGTCGAGTATAACAAAGGCTCCAGATCGACTATAACAAAGTCCCCTGATCGAGTATAACAAAGTCCCCTGATCGAATTTAACAAAGTCCATTGATCGAGTATAAGAAAGGCCCTAGATCGACTATAAAAAAGGCCCCTGATCCCAGTATAAAAAAGACCCCCTAATCGAGTATATCAAAGGCCCCTGATAGAGTTTAACAAAGTCCTCTGATCCAGTATAACAAAGTCCCCTGATCGAGTATAATAAAGGCCCCTCATCGAGAATAACAAAGGGCCCCAAATCGAGTATTACAAATGCCCCTGATCGAGTATAACAAAGCCCCCTTATCCAGTATAACAAAGTCTCCTGATCGATTATAGGAAAGTACCCTGATCGAGTATAACAAAGTCCCCTGGTCGAATATAACAAAGTACCCTGATAGAGTATATCAAAGCCCCCTGATCGAATATAACAAAGCCCCCTGATCAAGCATAACAAAGGTCCCTGGTCGAATATAACAAAGTTACCTGGTCGAGTATAACAAATTTCCCTGATCGAGTATAACAAAGTCCCCTGGTAGAGTATAACAAAGTCCCTTGATCGAGTATAACAAAGTCCCCTGGTCGAATATAACAAAGTTCCTTAATCGAGTATAACAAAGTCCCCTTAATGAGTATAACAAAGTCATCTGGTCAAGTATAGCAAAGCCCCTTAATGAGTATAACAAAGTCCCCTGGTCGAGTATAACAAAGTCCCCTGATCGAGTATAACAACGTCTCCTGTTCGAGAATATCAAAGTCCTCTGATCGAGACTAACAAAGTCCCCTGGCCGAGTATAACGAAGTCCCCTTATCGTGTCTAACAAAGTCCCCTGGTCGAGTATAACAAAGCCCCCTGATGGAGTATAACAAAGTCCCTGATCGAGTATAACAAAGTCCCCTGGTCGAGTATAACAAAGCCCCCTGATCGAGTATAACAAAGTCCCCTGATCGAGTATAACAAAGTCTCCTGTTCGAGAATAACAAAGTCCCCTGATCGAGTATAACAAAGTCCCCTGGTCGAGTAAAACGAAGTCCCCTTATCGTGTCTAAAAAGTCCCCTGGTCGAGTATAACAAAGCCCCCTGATCGAGTATAACAAAGTCCCTCATCGAGTATAACAAAGTCCCCTGGTCGAGTATAACAAAGCCCCCTAATCAAGTACAACAAAGCCCCCTCGTCGAGTATAACAAAGCCCCCTCGGCGAGTATAACAAAGCCCCCTGATCGGGTATAACAAAGTCCCATGGTCGAATATAACAAAGTGCCCTTATCGAGTATAACAAAGTCCCCTGATCGAGTATAACAAAGTCCTCTGTTCGAGCATAACAAAGTCCCCTGATCGAGTATAACAAAGCCCCTCATCGAGTCTAACAAAGGCCCCTGATCGAGTATAACAAAGTCCCATGGTAGAGTATAACAAAGGCCCCTGACCGAGTATAACAAAGCCACCTCATCGAGTATAACAAAGTCCCTTAATTGAGCATAACAAACTCCCCAGATCGACTATAACAAAGGTTCGTCATCTAGTATAACAAAGGCCCCTGATCGCGTATAACAAAGTCCCCTGATCAAGTATAACTAAGGCCCCAGATCGACTATAAAAAGTCCCCTGATCGATTATAACAAAGGCCCCTGATCGAGTATAACAAAGTCCCCTGATCGAGTATAACAAGCCTCCTGATCGAGAATAACAAAGTCCTCTCATCGAGTATAATAAAGTTACCTGATCGATTATAACAAAGTCCCCTGATCGAGTATAACAATGTCCCTTGGTCGAGTATAACAAAGTCCACTGATCGAGTATAACAAAGTCACCTGATCGAGCATAACCAAGGCCCCTGGTCGAGTATAACAAAGCCCCCTGATCGAGTATAACAAAGTTACCTGTTCGAGTATAACAAAGTCCCCTGATCAAGTATAACAAAGACCCCTGGTCGGGTTTAACAAAGTCCCCTGATCGAGTATAACAAAGTCCCCTGGTTGAGTATAACAAAGTCCCCTGGTCGAGTATAACAAAGCCCCCTGATCGAGTATAAAAAAGTCCCTCATCGAGTATAACAAAGTCTCCTGTTCGAGAATAACAAAGTCCCCTGATCGAGTATAACAAAGTCCCCTCGTCGAGTATAACGAAGACCCTTATCGTGTCTAACAAAGTCCCCTAGTCGAGTATAATAAAGCCCCCTGATCGAGTAAAACAAAGTCCCCTGGTCGAGTATAACAAAGTCCCCTTATCGTGTATAACAAAGTCCCCTGGTCGAGTATAACAAAGCCCCCTAATCAAGTATAACAAAGCCCCCTCGTCGAGTATAACAAAGCCCCCCTCGGCGAGCATAACAAAGCCCCCTGATCGGTTATAACAAAGTCCCATGGTCGAATATAACAAAGTGCCCTTATCGAGCATAACAAAGTCCCCTGATCGAGTATAACAAAGTCATCTGATCGAGCATAACAAAGTCCCCTGATCGAGCATAACAAAGCCCCTCATCGAGTTTAACAAAGGCCCCAGATCGAGTATAACAAAGTCCCATGGAAGAGTATAACAAAGGCCCCTGACCGAGTATAACAAAGTCACCTCATCGAGTATAACAAAGTCCCCTGGTTGAGTATAACAAAGTCCCCTGGTCGAGTATAACAAAGCCCCCTGATCGAGTATAACAAAGTCCCCTGATCGAGTATAACAAAGGCCTCTGATCGAGTATAACAAAGTCCCCTGATCGAGTATAACAAAGGCCCCAGATCGATCATAACACAGTCCCCTGATCGAGTAATAACAAAGCCCCTGATCGAGAATAACAAAGTCCCCTGATCGAGTATAGCGAAGGCCCCTCATCGAGTATAACAAAGGCCCCAGATCGCGTATAACAAAGACCCCTGAAAGAATATAACAAAGCCCCCTCATCGAGTATAACAAAGTCCCCTAATCGAGTTTATCAAAGTCCCTCATCGAGTCTAACAAAGGCCCCTGATGGAGTATAACAAAGTCCCCTAATCGAGTATAAGAAAGTCCCCTGATCGAGCATAACAAAGGCCCCTGGTCGAGTATAACAAAGCCTCCACATCGAATATTACAAAGTCCCCTCATCGCGTATAACAAGGTCCCATGGTCGAGTATAACAAAGTCCCTTGATCGAGTATAACAAATTCCCCTGATCGAGTATAACAATGTCCCCTGGTCGAGTATAACACAGTCCACTGAACGAGTATAACAAAGTCCCCTGGTCGAGTATAACAAAGTCCCCTGATAGAGTATAATAAAGGACCCTCATCGAGTATAACAAAGGGCCCCAATTCGAGTATAACAAAGGCCCCTGATCGCGAATATCAAAGCCCCCTCATCGAGTACAACAAAGTCCCCTGATCGAGTATAACAAAGTCCCTGATGGAGTCTAACAAAGGCCCCTGATCGAGTATAACAAAGTCCTCTGATCGAATATAACAAAGCCCCCTCATCGAGTATAACAAAGTCCCCTGATCGCGTATAACAAAGTCCCTCATCGAGTCAAACAAAGGCCCCTCATCGAGTATAACAAAGTCCCCTGATCGAGCATAACAAAGGCCCCTGGTCGAGTATAACAAAGCCCCCTCATCGAGTATTACAAAGTCCCCTGATCGAGTATAACAAGGTCCCATGGTCGAGTATAACAAAGCCCCCTGATCGAATATTACAATGCCCCCTGATCGAATATTACAAAGTCCACTGATCGAGTATAACCAAGCCCCCTCATCAGTATAACAAAGTCCCCTGATAAAGTATAAGAAAGTCTCCTGATCGAGAATAACAAAGTCCCCTGGTCGAGTATAACAAAGCACCCTGATCGATTATAACAAAGCCCTATGGTCGAATATAACAAAGTCCCCTGATCGAGTATAACAAAGCCCCCTGATCGAATATAACAAAGTCCCCTGATCGAGCATAACAAAGGCCCCTGGTCGAGTATAACAAGCCTCCTGATCGAGAATAACAAAGTCCTCTCATCGAGTATAATAAAGTTACCTGATCGATTATAACAAAGTCCCCTGATCGAGTATAACAAAGTCCCTTGGTCGAGTATAACAAAGTCCACTGATCGAGTATAACAAAGTCACCTGATCGAGCATAACCAAGGCCCCTGGTCGAGTATAACAAAGCCCCCTGATCGAGTATAACAAAGTTACCTGTTCGAGTATAACAAAGTCCCCTGATCAAGTATAACAAAGACCCCTGGTCGGGTTTAACAAAGTCCCCTGATCGAGTATAACAAAGTCCCCTGGTTGAGTATAACAAAGTCCCCTGGTCGAGTATAACAAAGCCCCCTGATCGAGTATAACAAAGTCCCTCATCGAGTATAACAAAGTCTCCTGTTCGAGAATAACAAAGTCCCCTGATCGAGTATAACAAAGTCCCCTCGTCGAGTATAACGAAGACCCTTATCGTGTCTAACAAAGTCCCCTAATCGAGTATAAGAAAGTCCCCTGATCGAGTATAACAAAGTCCCCTGGTCGAGTATAACAAAGTCCCCTTATCGAGTATAACAAAGTCCCCTGGTCGAGTATAACAAAGCCCCCTATTCGAGTATAACAAACATCCCCTGGTCGAGTATAACAAAGTCCCCTCGTCGAGTATAACAAAGCCCCTGATCGGTATAACAAAGTCCCATGTTCGAGTATAACAAAGTGCCCTGATCGAGTATAACAAAGTCCCCTGATCGAGTATAACAAAGTCCCTGATCGAGTATAACAAAGTCCCCTGATCGAGTATAACAAAGCCCCTCATCGAGTATAACAAATCTCCAGATCGAGTATAACAAAGTCCCATGGACGAGTATAACAAAGGCCCCTGATCGAGTATAACAAAGTCCCCTCATCGAGTATAACAAAGTCCCCTGGTCGAGTATAACAAAGTCCCCTGGTCGAGTATAACAAAGCCCCTGATCGAGTATAACAAAGTCCCCTGATCGAGTATAACAAAGCCCCTGATCGAGTATAACAAAGTCCCCTGATCGAGTATAACAAAGGCCCCAGATCGATCATAACACAGTCCCCTGATCGAGTATAACAAAGCCCCTGATCGAGAATAACAAAGTCCCCTGATCGAGTATAGCGAAGGCCCCTCAACGAGTATAACAAAGGCCACAGATCGCGTATAACAAAGACCCTGAGGATATAACAAAGCCCCTCATCGAGTATAACAAAGTCCCTGATCGAGTATAACAAAGTCCCTCATCGAGTCTAACAAAGGCCCCTGATCGAGTATAACAAAGTCCCCTCATCGAGTATAACAAAGTCCCCTGATCGAGCATAACAAAGGCCCCTGGTCGAGTATAACAAAGCCCCCTCATCGAGTATTACAAAGTCCCCTGATCGAGTATAACAAGGTCCCATGGTCGAGTATAAGAAAGTCCCTTGTTCGAGTATAACAAATTCCCCTGATCGAGTATAACAATGTCCCCTGGTCGAGTATAACACAGTCCACTGATCGAGTATAACAAAGTCCCCTGGTCGAGTATAACAAAGTCCCCTGATAGAGTATAATAAAGGACCCTCATCGAGTATAACAAAGGGCCCCAATTCGAATATAACAAAGGCCCCTGATCGCGAATATCAAAGCCCCCTCATCGAGTACAAAAAGTCCCCTGATCGAGTATAACAAAGTCCCTGATGGAGTCTAACAAAGGTCCCTGATCGAGTATAACAAAGACCTCTGATCGAATATAACAAAGCCCCCTCATCGAGTATAACAAAGTCCCTCATCGAGTCAAACAAAGGCCCCTCATCGAGTATAACAAAGTCCCCTGATCGAGCATAACAAAGGCCCCTGGTCGAGTATAACAAAGCCCCCTCATCGAGTACTACAAAGTCCCCTGATCGATTATAACAAAGCCCTATGGTCGAATATAACAAAGTCCCCTGATCGAGTATAACAAAGGCCCCTGATCGAGCATAACAAAGGCCCCTAGTCGAGTATAACAAAGCCTCCTGATCGAGAATAATAAAGTCCACTGATCGAGTATAACCAAGCCCCCTCATCAGTATAACAAAGTCCCCTGATCGAGTATAATAAAGTCTCCTGATCGAGTATAACAAAGTCCCCTGGTCGAGTATAACAAAGCACCCTGATCGATTATAACAAAGCCCTATGGTCGAATATAACAAAGTCCCCTGATCGAGTATAGCAAAGCCCCCTGATCGAATATAACAAAGTCCCCTGATCGAGCATAACAAAGGCCCCTGGTCGAGTATAAAAAAGCGTCCTGATCGAGTATAAAAAAGTCCTCTGATCGAGTATAACAAAGTTACCTGCTGGAAAATAACAAAGTTCCTGATCGAGTATAACAAAGTCCCCTGGTCGAGTATAACAAAGTCCCCTGATCGAGTATAACAAAGTCCCCTGGTCGAGTATAACAAAGTTCCCTGATCGAGTATAACAAAGTCTCCTAAATTAGTATAACAAAGTCCCCTGGTCGAGTATAACAAAGCCCCTTGATCGAATATAACAAAGTCCTCTGATCGAGTAAGACAAAGACTCCTGTTCGAGTATAACAAAGTCCCCTGATCGAGTATAACAAAGTCCCCTGGTCGAGTATAACAAAGTCCCCTTATCGAGTATATCAAGGGCTCTTGGTCGAGTATAACAAAGCCCCCTGATCGAGTATAACAAAGTCCGCTGATCGAGTATAACAAAGCCCCCAAATCAAGTATAACAAAGCCTCCTCGTCGAGTACAACAAAGCCCCCTCGGTGAGTATAACAAAGTCCCCTGATCGAGTATAACAAAGTCCCCTGATCGAGTATAACAAAGGCCCCTGATCGAGTATAACAAAGTCCCTCATCGAGTACAACAAAGGCTCCAGATCGACTATAACAAAGTCCCCTGATCGAGTATAACAAAGTCCCTTGATCGAATTTAACAAAGTCCCCTGATCGAGTATAACAAAGGCCCTGATCGAGTATAACAAAGGCCCCTGATCGAGTATAACAAAGACCCCTGATCGAGTATAAAAAAGGCCCCTGATAGAGTTTAACAAAGTCCTCTGATCGAGTATAACAAAGTCCCCTGTTCGAGTATAACAAAGGCCCCTCATCGAGTATAACAAAGGGCCCCAATCGAGTATAACAAATGCCCCTGATCGAGTATAACAAAGCCCTCTTATCGAGTATAACAAAGTCTCCTGATCGAGTATAACAAAGTCCCCTGATCGAGTATAACAAAGGCCCCTGGTCGAGTATAACAAAGTACCCTGGTCGAGTATAACAAAGTCACCTGATCGAGTATAACAAAGTCCCCTGGTAGAGTATAACAAAGTCCCCTGATCGAGTATAACAAAGTCCCCTGGTCGAGTATAACAAAGTTCCCTGATCGAGTATAACAAAGTCCCCTGATCGAGTATAACAAAGTCATCTGCTTGAGTATAACAAAGCCCCTTAATGAGTATAACAAAGTCCCCTGGTCGAGTATAACAATGTCCCCTGATCGAGTATAACAACGTCTCCTGTTCGAGAATAACAAAGTCCCCTGATCGAGACTAACAAAGTCCCCTGGCCGAGTATAACGAAGTCCCCTTATCGTGTCTAAAAAGTCCCCTGTTCGATTATAACAAAGCCCCCTGATCGAGTATAACAAAGTCCCTAATCGAGTATAACAAAGTCCCCTGGTCGAGTATAACAAAGCCCCCTAATCAAGTACAACAAAGCCCCCTCGTCGAGTATAACAAAGCCCCCTCGGCAAGTATAACAAAGCCCCCTGATCGGGTATAACAAAGTCCCTTGGTCGAATATAACAAAGTGCCCTTATCAAGTATAACAAAGTCCCCTGATCGAGTATAAGAAAGTCCTCTGATCGAGCATAACAAAGTCCCCTGATCGAGTATAACAAAGCCCCTCATCGAGTCTAACAAAGGCCCCTGACCGAGTATAACAAAGCCACCTCATCGAGTATAACAAAGTCCCCTGATAGAGCATAACAAACTCCCCGATCGAGTATAACAAAGGTCCCTCATCTAGTATAACAAAGGCCCCTGATCGCGTATAACAAAGTCCCCTGATCGAGTATAACAAAGTTCCCAGATCGACTATAAAAAAGTCACCTGATCGAGTATAACAAAGTTACCTGTTCGAGTATAACAAAGTCCCCTTGTCGAGTATAACAAAGCCCCCTGATCGAGTAAAACAAAGTCCCTGATCGAGTATAACAAAGTCTCCTGTTCGAGAATAACAAAGTCCCCTGATCGAGTATAACAAAGTCCCCTCGTCGAGTATAACGAAGTCCCCTTATCGTGTCTAACAAAGTCCCCTAGTCGAGTATAATAAAGCCCCCTGATCGAGTAAAACAAAGTCCCTGATCGAGTATAACAAAGTCCCTGGTCGAGTATAACAAAGCCCCCTGATCGAGTATAACAAAGTCCCTGTTCGAGTATAACAAAGCCCTCTGATCGAGTATAACAAAGTCCCTAATCGAGTATAACAAAGTCCCCTGGTAGAGTATAACAAAGCCCCCTAATCAAGTATAACAAAGCCCCCTCGTCGAGTGTAACAAAGCCCCCTCGGCGAGTATAACAAAGGCCCCTGGTCGAGTATAACAAAGGCCCCTGATCGAGTATAAGAAGGTCCCCTGAACGAGTATAACAACGGCCCCTCATCGAATATAACAAAGTACTCTCATCGAGTACAACAAAGGCCCCAGATCGACTATAACAAAGGCCCCTAATCGAGTATAACAAAGTCTCCTGGTCGAGTATATAGAAGTCCCCTAATCGAGTATTACAAAGTCCCCTGATCGAGTATAACAAAGTCCCCTGATCGAGTATAACAAAGGCCCATGATAGAGTATAACAACGTTTCCTGGTCGAGTATATCAAAGTCCCCTCATCGTGTATGATAAAGTCCCCTGAACGAGTATAACAAAGTCCCATGATCGAGTATAACAAAGGCCCCTGACTAGGTATAACAAAGGCCCCTGATTAGGAATAACAAAGGCACCTGATCGTGTATAACAAAGGCTCCTGATCGAGTATAACAAAGTCCCCTGGTCGAGTATAACAAAGCACCCTGATCGATTATAACAAAGTCATATGGTCGAATATAACAAAGTCCCCTGATCGAGCAAAACAAAGCCCCCTGATCGAATATAACAAAGTCCCCTGATCGAGCATAACAAAGGCCCCTGGTCGAGTATATCAAAGTCCCCTCATCGTGTATGACAAAGTTCCCTGATCGAGTATAACAAAGTCCCCTGGTCGAGTATAACAACATCCCCTGATCGAGGATAACGAAAAGTCCCCTGGTCGAATTTAACAAAGCCTCTTGATCGAGTATAACAAAGTCCCCTGATCGAGCATAACCAAGGCCCCTGGTCGAGCTTAACAAAGCCCCCTGATCGAGAATAACAAAGCCCCCTGGTCGAGTGTAACAAAGTCCCCTTGTAGATTATTACAAATTCCCCTAAACGAGTATAACAAAGTCACCTGTTCGGGTATAACAAAGCCCCCTCGTCGAGTATAACAAAGCCCCTCGTCGAGTATAACAAAGTCCCCTGTTTGAGCATAATAAAGGCCCCTGGTCGACAATAACAAAGGCCCCTTGTTGAATATAACAAAGTCCCCTGATCGAGTATAACAAAGGCCACTCATCAAGTAGAACAAAGCCCCCTAATCAAGTATAACAAAGCCCCCTCGTCGAGTATAACAAAGACCCCTAGTCGAGTATAACAAAGTCTCCTGTTCGAGAATAAGAAAGTCCCCTGATCGAGTATAACAAAGTCCACTGGTCTAGTATAACGAAGTTCCCTTATCGTGTCTAACAAAGTCCCCTGGTCGAGTATAACAAAGCCCCCTGATCGAGTATAACAATAGTTCCTAATCGAGTATAACAAAGTCCCCTGGTCGAGTATAACAAGGCCCCCATATCGAGTATAACAAAGTCTCCTGATCGAGTATAAGAAAGTCCCCTGATCGAGTATAACAAAGTCCCCTGGTCGAGTATAACAAAGCACCCTGATCGATTATAACAAAGTCCTATGGTCGAATATAACAAAGTCCCCTGATCGAGTATATCAAAGCCCCCTGATCGAATATAACAAAGTTACCTGGTCGAATATAACAAAGTTCCCTGATCGAGTATAACAAAGTCCCCTGGTAGAGTATAACAAAGTCCCTTGATCGAGTATAACAAAGTCCCCTGGTCGAATATAACAAAGTTCCCTGATCGAGTATAACAAAGTCCCCTTAATGAGTATAACAAAGACATCTGGTCGAGTATAACAAAGCCCCTTAATGAGTATGACAAAGTCCCCTGGTCGAGTATAACAAAGCACCTTGATTCAGTATAACAAAGTCCCCTGATCGAGTATAACAACGTCTCCTGTTCGAGTATAACAAAGTCCCCTGATCGAGTATAACAAAGTCCCCTAGTCGAGTATAACAAAGTCTCCTGTTCGAGAATAACAAAGTCCCCTGATCGAGACTAACAAAGTCCCCTGGTCGAGTATAACGAAGTCCCCTTATCGTGTCTAACAAAGTCCTCTGGTCGAGTATAACAAAGCCCCCTGATCGTGTATAACAAAGGCTCCTGATCGAGTATAACAAAGTCCCCTGGTCGAATATAACAAAGCACCCTGATCGATTATAACAAAGTCATATGGTCGAATGTAACAAAGTCCCCTGATCGAGCAAAACAAAGCCCCCTGATCGAATATAACAAAGTCCCCTGATCGAGCATAACAAAGGCCCCTGGTCGAGTATAACAAATTCCCTGTTCGACTATAAAAAAGGCCCCTGGTCGAGTATAACAAATGGCCCTGATCGAGTATAACAAAGCCCCCTCGGCGAGTATAACAAAGCCCCCTCGGCGAGTATAACGAAGCCTCCTGGTCGAGTATAACAAAGTCCCCAGATCGAGTATAACAAATTCCCTGGTCGACTATAACAAAGGCCCCTGGTCGAGTGTAACAAAGGCCCCTTATCGAGTATAACAAAGTCCCTTGATCGAGTATATCAAAGGCCCCTCATCGAGTATAACAAAGGCCCCAGATCGACTATAACAAAGTCCCCTAATCGAGTATAACAAAGTCGAGTATATAGAAGACAACTGATCGAGTATTACAAAGTCCCCTGATTGAGTATATGAAAGTCTTCTGGTCGAGTATATCAAAGTCCCCTCATCGTGTATGACAAAGTTCCCTGATCGAGTATAACAAAGTCCCCTGGTCGAGTATAACAACATCCCCTGATCGAGGATAACGAAAAGTCCCCTGGTCGAATTTAACAAAGCCTCTTGATCGAGTATAACAAAGTCCCCTGATCGAGCATAACCAAGGCCCCTGGTCGAGCTTAACAAAGCCCCCTGATCGAGAATAACAAAGCCCCCTGGTCGAGTGTAACAAAGTCCCCTTGTAGATTATTACAAATTCCCCTAAACGAGTATAACAAAGTCACCTGTTCGGGTATAACAAAGCCCCCTCGTCGAGTATAACAAAGCCCCTCGTCGAGTATAACAAAGTCCCCTGTTTGAGCATAATAAAGGCCCCTGGTCGACAATAACAAAGGCCCCTTGTTGAATATAACAAAGTCCCCTGATCGAGTATAACAAAGGCCACTCATCAAGTAGAACAAAGCCCCCTAATCAAGTATAACAAAGCCCCCTCGTCGAGTATAACAAAGACCCCTTGTCGAGTATAACAAAGTCTCCTGTTCGAGAATAAGAAAGTCCCCTGATCGAGTATAACAAAGTCCACTGGTCTAGTATAACGAAGTTCCCTTATCGTGTCTAACAAAGTCCCCTGGTCGAGTATAACAAAGCCCCCTGATCGAGTATAACAAAGTTCCTAATCGAGTATAACAAAGTCCCCTGGTCGAGTATAACAAAGCCCCCTTATCGAGTATAACAAAGTCTCCTGATCGAGTATAAGAAAGTCCCCTGATCGAGTATAACAAAGTCCCCTGGTCGAGTATAACAAAGCACCCTGATCGATTATAACAAAGTCCTATGGTCGAATATAACAAAGTCCCCTGATCGAGTATATCAAAGCCCCCTGATCGAATATAACAAAGTTACCTGGTCGAGTATAACAAAGTTCCCTGATCGAGTATAACAAAGTCCCCTGGTAGAGTATAACAAAGTCCCTTGATCGAGTATAACAAAGTCCCCTGGTCGAATATAACAAAGTTCCCTGATCGAGTATAACAAAGTCCCCTTAATGAGTATAACAAAGACATCTGGTCGAGTATAACAAAGCCCCTTAATGAGTATGACAAAGTCCCCTGGTCGAGTATAACAAAGCACCTTGATTGAGTATAACAAAGTCCCCTGATCGAGTATAACAACGTCTCCTGTTCGAGTATAACAAAGTCCCCTGATCGAGTATAACAAAGTCCCCTAGTCGAGTATAACAAAGTCTCCTGTTCGAGAATAACAAAGTCCCCTGATCGAGACTAACAAAGTCCCCTGGTCGAGTATAACGAAGTCCCCTTATCGTGTCTAACAAAGTCCTCTGGTCGAGTATAACAAAGCCCCCTGATCGAGTATAACAAAGTCCCTGATCGAGTATAACAAAGTCCCCTGGTCGAGTATAACAAAGTCCCCTGGTCGAGTATAACAAAGCCCCTGATCGAGTATAACAAAGGCCACTGATCAAGTAGAACGAAGCCCCCTAATCAAGTATAACAAAGCCTATCGTCGAGTATAACAAAGATCCCTAGTCGAGTATAACAAAGTCTCCTGTTCGAGAATAAGAAAGTCCCCTGATCGAGTATAACAAAGTCCCCTGGTCGAGTATAACGAAGTTCCCTTATCGTGTCAAACAAAGTCCCCTGGTCGAGTATAACAAAGCCCCCTGATCGAGTATAACAAAGTCCCTGATCGAGTATAACAAAGTCCCCTGGTCGAGTATACCAAAGTCGCCTCATAGTGTATAACAAAGTCCCTTGGTCTAGTATAACAAAGCCCCCTAATCAGTACAACAAAGCCCCGTCGTCGAGTATAACAAAGTCCCCTCGGCGAGTATAACAAAGCCCCCTAATCGGGTATAACAAAGTCCCATGGTCGAATATAACAAAGTGCCCTTATCGAGTATAACAAAGTCCACTCATCGAGGATAACAAAGTCCTCTGATCGAGCATAACAAAGTCCCCTGATCGAGTATAACAAAGCCCCTCATCGAGTCTAAGAAAGGCCCCTGATCGAGTATAACAAAGTCCCATGGTAGAGTATAACAAAGGCCCCTGACCGAGTATAACAAAGTCACCTCATCGAGTATAACAAAGGCCCCTGTTCAAGTATAACAAATTCCCTGGTCGAGTATAACAAACGCCTCTGGTCGAGTATAACAAAGGCTCCAGATCGACTATAACAAAGTCCCCTGAACGAGTATAACAAAGTCCCCTGATCGAATTTAACAAAGTCCATTGATCGAGTATAACAAAGGCCCCAGATCGACTATAAAAAAGGCCCCTGATCCCAGTATAAAAAAGACCCCCTAATCGAGTATAGCAAAGGCCCCTGATAGAGTTTAACAAAGTCCTCTGATCCAGTATAACAAAGTCCCCTGATCGAGTATAATAAAGGCCCCTCATCGAGAATGACAAAGGGCCCCAAATCGAGTATAACAAATGCCCCTGATCGAGTAAAACAAAGCCCCCTCATCGAGTATAACAAAGTCTCCTGGTCGATTATAGGAAAGTCCCCTGATCGAGTATAACAAAGCACCCTGATCGATTATAACAAAGTCCTATGGTCGAATATAACAAAGTCCCTGATCGAGTATATCAAAGCCCCCTGATCGAATATAACAAAGTCCCCTGATCAAGCATAACAAAGGCCCCTGGTCGAGTATAACAAAGTTACCTGGTCGAGTATAACAAAGTTCCCTGATCGAGTATAACAAAGTCCCCTGGTAGAGTATAACAAAGTCCCTTGATCGAGTATAACAAAGTCCCCTGGTCGAATATAACAAAGTTCCCTAATCGAGTATAACAAAGTCCCCTTAATGAGTATAACAAAGTCATCTGGTCAAGTATAACAAAGCCCCTTAATGAGTATAACCAAGTCCCCTGGTCGAGTATAACAAAGTCCCCTGATCGAGTATAACAACATCTCCTATTCGAGAATAACAAAATCCTCTGATCGAGACTAACAAAGCCCCCTAGCCGAGTATAACGAAGTCCCCTTATCGTGTCTAACAAAGTCCCCTGGTCGAGTATAACAAAGCCCCTCGACGAGTCTAACAAAGGCCCCTGATCGAGTATAACAAAGTCCCATGGTAGAGCATAACAAAGGCCCCTCACCGAGTATAACAAAGCCACCTCATCGAGTATAACAAAGTCCCCTGATTGAGCATAACAAACTCCCCAGATCGAGTATAACAAAGCCCCTCGACGAGTCTAACAAAGGCCCCTGATCGAGTATAACAAAGTCCCATGGTAGAGTATAACACAGGCCCCTCACCGAGTATAACAAAGCCACCTCATCGAGTATAACAAAGTCCCTTGATCGAGTATAACAAAGGCCCCAGATCGACTATAAAGAAGTCCCCTGATCGAGTATAACAAAGGCCCCTGATCGAGTATAACAAAGTCCCCTGATCGAGTATAACAAAGCCTCCTGATCGGGAATAACAAAGTCTTCTCATCGAGTGTAATAAAGTTACCTGATCGATTATAACAAAGTCCCCTGATCGAGTATAACAAAGTCCCTTGGTCGAGTATAACAAAGTCCACTGATCTAGTATAACAAAGTCCCCTGATCGAGTATAACAAAGTCCCTGATCGAGTATAACAAAGTCCCCTGATCGAGTATAACAAAGTCCCCTGATCGAGTATAACAAAGTCCCCTGATCGAGTATAACAAAGACCCCTGGTCGGGTTAAACAAAGTCCCCTGATCGAGTATAACAAAGTCCCCTGGATGAGTATAACAAAGTCCCCTGGTCGAGTGTAACAAAGCCCCCTGATCGAGTATAACAAAGTCCCTGATCGAGTATAACAAAGTCTCCTGTTCGAGAATAACAAAGTCCCCTGATCGAGTATAACAAAGTCCCCTCGTCGAGTATAACGAAGACCCTTATCGTGTCTAACAAAGTCCCCTAGTCGAGTATAATAAAGCCCCCTGATCGAGTAAGACAAAGTCCCTGATCGAGTATAACAAAGTCCCCTGGTCGAGTATAACAAAGTCCCCTTATCGTGTATAACAAAGTCCCCTGGTCGAGAATAACAAAGCCCCCTAATCAAGTATAACAAAGCCCCCTCGTCGAGTATAACAAAGCCCCCCTCGGCGAGCATAACAAAGCCCCCTGATTGGGTATAACAAAGTCCCATGGTCGAATATAACAAAGTGCCCTTATCGAGCATAACAAAGTCCCCTGATCGAGTATAACAAAGTCATCTGATCGAGCATAACAAAGTCCCCTGATCGAGCATAACAAAGCCCCTCATCGAGTCTAACAAAGGCCCCAGATCGAGCATAACAAAGTCCCATGGAAGAGTATAACAAAGGCGCCTGACCGAGTATAACAAAGTCACCTCATCGAGTATAACAAAGTCCCCTGGTTGAGTATAACAAAGTCCCCTGGTCGAGTATAACAAAGCACCCTGATCGAGTATAACAAAGACCCCTGATCGAGTATAACAAAGGCCTCTGATCGAGTATAACAAAGTCCCCTGATCGAGTATAACAAAGGCCCCAGATCGATCATAACACAATCCCCTGATCGAGTATAACAAAGCCCCTGATCGAGTATAACAAAGTCCCCTGATCGAGTATAGCAAAGGCCCCTCATCGAGTATAACAAAGGCCCCAGATCGCGGATATCAAAGACCCCTGAAAGAATATAACAAAGCCCCCTCATCGAGTATAACAAAGTCCCCTAATCGAGTTTAACAAAGTCCCTCATCGAGTCTAACAAAGGCCCCTGATGGAGTATAACAAAGTCCCCTAATCGAGTATAAGAAAGTCCCCTAATCGAGCATAACAAAGGCCCCTGGTCGAGTATAACAAAGCCTCCTCATCGAATATTACAAAGTCCCCTAATCGCGTATAACAAGGTCCCATGGTCGAGTATAACAAAGTCCCTTGATCGAGTATAACAAATTCCCCTGATCGAGTATAACAATGTCTCCTGGTCGAGTATAACACAGTCCACTGATCGAGTATAACAAAGTCCCCTGGTCGAGTATAACAAAGTCCCCTGATAGAGTATAATAAAGGCCCCTCATCGAGTTTAACAAAGGGCCCCAAATCGAGTATAACAAAGGCCCCTGATCGCGAATAACAAAGCCCCCTCATCGAGTACAACAAAGTCCCCTGATCGAGTATAACAAAGTCCCTCATCGAGTCAAACAAAGGCCCCTCATCGAGTATAACAAAGTCCCCTCATTGAGTATAACAAAGTCCCTTGATCGAGCATAAGAAAGGCCCCTGGTCGAGTATAACAAAGCCCCCTCATCGAGTATTACAAAGTCCCCTGATCGAGTATAACAAGGTCCCTTGGTCGAGTATAACAAAGTCCTCTGATCGAGTATAACAAAGTCCCCTGTTCGAGAATAACAAAGGCCCCTGATCGAGTATAACAAAGTCCCCTGATCGAGCTTAACCAAGGCCCCTGGTCGAGTATAACAAAGCCCCCTGATCGAATATTACAATGCCCCCTGATCGAATATTACAAAGTCCACTGATCGAGTATAACCAAGCCCCCTCATCAGGTATAACAAAGTCCCCTGATCAAGTATAAGAAAGTCTCCTCATCGAGTATAACAAAGTCTACTGGTCGAGTATAACAAAGCACCCTGATCGATTATAACAAAGCCCTATGGTCGAATATAACAAAGTCCCCTGATCGAGTATAACAAAGCCCCCTGATCGAATATAACAAAGTCCCCTGATCGAGCATAACAAAGGCCCCTGGTCGAGTATAACAAAGCGTCCTGAACGAGAATAAAAAAGTCCACTGATCGAGTATAACAAAGTTACCTGCTCGAAAATAACAAAGTTCCCTGATCGAGTATAACAAAGTCCCCTGGTCGAGTATAACAAAGTCCCCTGATCGATTATAACAAAGTCCCCTGGTCGAGTATAACAAAGTTCCCTAATCGAGTATAGCAAAGTCTCCTAAATGAGCATAACAAAGTCCCCTGGTCGAGTATAACAAAGCTCCTTGATCGAATATAACAAAGTCCCCTGATCGAGTATGACAAAGTCTCCTGTTCGAGTATAAGAAAGTCCCCTGATCGATTATAACAAAGTCCCCTGGTCGAGTATAACAAAGTCCCCTTATCGAGTATATCAAGGGCTCTTGGTCTAGTATAACAAAGCCCCCTGATCGAGTATAACAAAGTCCGCTGATCGAGTATAACAAAGTCCCTGGTCGAGTATAACAAAGTCTCCTGTTCGAGAATAACAAAGTCCCCTGATCGAGTATAACAAAGTCCCCTCGTCGAGTATAACGAAGACCCTTATCGTGTCTAACAAAGTCCCCTAGTCGAGTATAATAAAGCCCCCTGATCGAGTAAAACAAAGTCCCTGATCGAGTATAACAAAGTCCCCTGGTCGAGTATAACAAAGTCCCCTTATCGTGTATAACAAAGTCCCCTGGTCGAGAATAACAAAGCCCCCTAATCAAGTATAACAAAGCCCCCTCGTCGAGTATAACAAAGCCCCCCTCGGCGAGCATAACAAAGACCCCTGATTGGGTATAACAAAGTCCCATGGTCGAATATAACAAAGTGCCCTTATCGAGCATAACAAAGTCCCCTGATCGAGTATAACAAAGTCATCTGATCGAGCATAACAAAGTCCCCTGATCGAGCATAACAAAGCCCCTCATCGAGTCTAACAAAGGCCCCAGATCGAGTATAACAAAGTCCCATGGAAGAGTATAACAAAGGCCCCTGACCGAGTATAACAAAGTCACCTCATCGAATATAACAAAGTCCCCTGGTTGAGTATAACAAAGTCCCCTGGTCGAGTATAACAAAGCCCCCTGATCGAGTATAACAAAGACCCCTGATCGAGTATAACAAAGGCCTCTGATCGAGTATAACAAAGTCCCCTGATCGAGTATAACAAAGGCCCCAGATCGATCATAACACAATCCCCTGATCGAGTATAACAAAGCCCCTGATCGAGTATAACAAAGTCCCCTGATCGAGTATAGCAAAGGCCCCTCATCGAGTATAACAAAGGCCCCAGATCGCGGATAACAAAGACCCCTGAAAGAATATAACAAAGCCCCCTCATCGAGTATAACAAAGTCCCCTAATCGTGTTTAACAAAGTCCCTCATCGAGTCTAACAAAGGCCCCTGATGGAGTATAACAAAGTCCCCTAATCGAGTATAAGAAAGTCCCCTAATCGAGCATAACAAAGGCCCCTGGTCGAGTATAACAAAGCCTCCTCATCGAATATTACAAAGTCCCCTCATCGCGTATAACAAGGTCCCATGGTCGAGTATAACAAAGTCCCTTGATCGAGTATAACAAATTCCCCTGATCGAGTATAACAATGTCCCCTGGTCGAGTATAACACAGTCCACTGATCGAGTATAACAAAGTCCCCTGGTCGAGTATAACAAAGTCCCCTGATAGAGTATAATAAAGGCCCCTCATCGAGTTTAACAAAGGGCCCCAAATCGAGTATAACAAAGGCCCCTGATCGCGAATAACAAAGCCCCCTCATCGAGTACAACAAAGTCCCCTGATCGAGTATAACAAAGTCCCTCATCGAGTCAAACAAAGGCCCCTCATCGAGTATAACAAAGTCCCCTCATTGAGTATAACAAAGTCCCTTGATCGAGCATAACAAAGGCCCCTGGTCGAGTATAACAAAGCCCCCTCATCGAGTATTACAAAGTCCCCTGATCGAGTATAACAAGGTCCCATGGTCGAGTATAACAAAGTCCTCTGATCGAGTATAACAAAGTCCCCTGTTCGAGAATAACAAAGGCCCCTGATCGAGTATAACAAAGTCCCCTGATCGAGCTTAACCAAGGCCCCTGGTCGAGTATAACAAAGCCCCCTGATCGAATATTACAATGCCCCCTGATCGAATATTACAAAGTCCACTGATCGAGTATAACCAAGCCCCCTCATCAGGTATAACAAAGTCCCCTGATCAAGTATAAGAAAGTCATCTCATCGAGTATAACAAAGTCCCCTGGTCGAGTATAACAAAGCACCCTGATCGATTATAACAAAGCCCTATGGTCGAATATAACAAAGTCCCCTGATCGAGTATAACAAAGTCCCCTGATCGAGTATAACAAAGTCCCCTGATCGAGTATAACAAAGTCCCCTGTTCGAGTATAACAAAGTCCCCTTATCGAGTATACAAGCCTGTCAGTATAACAAAGCCCCTGATCGAGTATAACAAAGTCCGCTGATCGAGTATAACAAAGTCCCTGGTCGAGTATAACAATGTCTCCTGTTCGAGTATAACAAAGGCCCCAGATCGAGTATAACAAAGTCCCCTGATCGAGCATAACAAAGGCCCCTGGTCGAGTATAACAAAGCGTCCTGAACGAGAATAAAAAACTCCACTGATCGAGTATAACAAAGTTACCTGCTCGAAAATAACAAAGTTCCCTGATCGAGTATAACAAAGTCCCCTGGTCGAGTATAACAAAGTCCCCTGATCGAGTATAACAAAGTCCCCTGGTCGAGTATAACAAAGTTCCCTAATCGAGTATAGCAAAGTCTCCTAAATGAGTATAACAAAGTCCCCTGGTCGAGTATAACAAAGCCCCTTGATCGAGTATAACAAAGTCCCCTGATCGAGTATGACAAAGTCTCCTGTTCGAGTATAACAAAGTCCCCTGATCGAGTATAACAAAGTCCCCTGATCGAGTATAACAAAGTCCCCTGATCGAGTATAACAAAGTCTCCTGTTCGAGAATAACAAAGTCCCCTGATCGAGTATAACAAAGTCCCCTCGTCGAGTATAACGAAGACCCTTATCGTGTCTAACAAAGTCCCCTAGTCGAGTATAATAAAGCCCCCTGATCGAGTAAGACAAAGTCCCTGATCGAGTATAACAAAGTCCCCTGGTCGAGTATAACAAAGTCCCCTTATCGTGTATAACAAAGTCCCCTGGTCGAGAATAACAAAGCCCCCTAATCAAGTATAACAAAGCCCCCTCGTCGAGTATAACAAAGCCCCCCTCGGCGAGCATAACAAAGCCCCCTGATTGGGTATAACAAAGTCCCATGGTCGAATATAACAAAGTGCCCTTATCGAGCATAACAAAGTCCCCTGATCGAGTATAACAAAGTCATCTGATCGAGCATAACAAAGTCCCCTGATCGAGCATAACAAAGCCCCTCATCGAGTATAACAAAGGCCCCAGATCGAGTATAACAAAGTCCCATGGAAGAGTATAACAAAGGCCCCTGATCGAGTATAACAAAGTCACCTCATCGAGTATAACAAAGTCCCCTGGTCGAGTATAACAAAGTCCCCTTGTCGAGTGTAGCAAAGCCCCTGATCGAGTATAACAAAGATTCCTTATCGAGTATAACAAAGTCCTCTGATCTAGTATAACAAAGTCCCCTGATCGAGTATAACAAAGTCCCCAGATCGATCATAACACAATCCCCTGATCGAGTATAACAAAGTCCCCTGATCGAGTATAGCAAAGGCCCCTCATCGAGTATAACAAAGGCCCCAGATCGCGGATAACAAAGACCCCTGATCGAGGAGAACAAAGCCCCTCATCGAGTATAACAAAGTCCCCTAATCGAGTTTAACAAAGTCCCTGATCGAGTATAACAAAGGCCCCTGATCGAGTATAACAAAGTCCCCTGATCGAGTATAACAAAGTCCCCTAATCGAGTATAACAAAGGCCCCTGGTCGAGTATAACAAAGCCTCCTCATCGAGTATAACAAAGTCCCCTAATCGAGTATAACAAAGTCCCCTGGTCGAGTATAACAAAGTCCCTGATCGAGTATAACAAAGTCCCCTGATCGAGTATAACAATGTCCCTGGTCGAGTATAACAAAGTCCCCTGATCGAGTATAACAAAGTCCCCTGGTCGAGTATAACAAAGTCCCCTGATCGAGTATAACAAAGGCCCCTCATCGAGTTTAACAAAGGCCCCAAATCGAGTATAACAAAGGCCCCCTCGGCGAGCATAACAAAGCCCCCTGATTGGGTATAACAAAGTCCCATGGTCGAATATAACAAAGTGCCCTTATCGAGCATAACAAAGTCCCCTGATCGAGTATAACAAAGTCATCTGATCGAGCATAACAAAGTCCCCTGATCGAGCATAACAAAGCCCCTCATCGAGTCTAACAAAGGCCCCAGATCGAGTATAACAAAGTCCCATGGAAGAGTATAACAAAGGCCCCTGACCGAGTATAACAAAGTCACCTCATCGAGTATAACAAAGTCCCCTGGTTGAGTATAACAAAGTCCCCTGGTCGAGTATAACAAAGCCCCCTGATCGAGTATAACAAAGACCCCTGATCGAGTATAACAAAGGCCTCTGATCGAGTATAACAAAGTCCCCTGATCGAGTATAACAAATGCCCCAGATCGATCATAACACAATCCCCTGATCGAGTATAACAAAGCCCCTGATCGAGTATAACAAAGTCCCCTGATCGAGTATAGCAAAGGCCCCTCATCGAGTATAACAAAGGCCCCAGATCGCGGATAACAAAGACCCCTGAAAGAATATAACAAAGCCCCCTGATCGAGTATAACAAAGTCCCCTAATCGAGTTTAACAAAGTCCCTCTTCGAGTCTAACAAAGGCCCCTGATGGAGTATAACAAAGTCCCCTAATCGAGTATAAGAAAGTCCCCTAATCGAGCATAACAAAGGCCCCTGGTCGAGTATAACAAAGCCTCCTCATCGAGTATTACAAAGTCCCCTCATCGCGTATAACAAGGTCCCATGGTCGAGTATAACAAAGTCCCTTGATCGAGTATAACAAATTCCCCTGATCGAGTATAACAATGTCCCCTGGTCGAGTATAACACAGTCCACTGATCGAGTATAACAAAGTCCCCTGGTCGAGTATAACAAAGTCCCCTGATAGAGTATAATAAAGGCCCCTCATCGAGTTTAACAAAGGGCCCCAAATCGAGCATAACAAAGGCCCCTGATCGCGAATAACAAAGCCCCCTCATCGAGTACAACAAAGTCCCCTGATCGAGTATAACAAAGTCCCTCATCGAGTCAAACAAAGGCCCCTCATCGAGTATAACAAAGTCCCCTCATTGAGTATAACAAAGTCCCTTGATCGAGCATAACAAAGGCCCCTGGTCGAGTATAACAAAGCCCCCTCATCGAGTATTACAAAGTCCCCTGATCGAGTATAACAAGGTCCCATGGTCGAGTATAACAAAGTCCTCTGATCGAGTATAACAAAGTCCCCTGTTCGAGAATAACAAAGGCCCCTGATCGAGTATAACAAAGTCCCCTGATCGAGCATAACAAAGGCCCCTGGTCGAGTATAACAAAGCGTCCTGAACGAGAATAAAAAACTCCACTGATCGAGTATAACAAAGTCCCTGCTCGAAAATAACAAAGTCCCTGATCGAGTATAACAAAGTCCCCTGGTCGAGTATAACAAAGTCCCCTGATCGAGTATAACAAAGTCCCCTGGTCGAGTATAACAAAGTCCCCTTATCGAGTATATCAAGGGCTCTTGGTCTAGTATAACAAAGCCCCCTGATCGAGTATAACAAAGTCCGCTGATCGAGTATAACAAAGTCCCTGGTCGAGTATAACAATGTCTCCTGTTCGAGAATAACAAAGTCCCCTGATCGAGTATAACAAAGTCCCCTCGTCGAGTATAACGAAGACCCTTATCGTGTCTAACAAAGTCCCCTAGTCGAGTATAATAAAGCCCCCTGATCGAGTAAAACAAAGTCCCTGATCGAGTATAACAAAGTCCCCTGGTCGAGTATAACAAAGTCCCCTTATCGTGTATAACAAAGTCCCCTGGTCGAGAATAACAAAGCCCCCTAATCAAGTATAACAAAGCCCCCTCGTCGAGTATAACAAAGCCCCCCTCGGCGAGCATAACAAAGCCCCCTGATTGGGTATAACAAAGTCCCATGGTCGAATATAACAAAGTGCCCTTATCGAGCATAACAAAGTCCCCTGATCGAGTATAACAAAGTCATCTGATCGAGCATAACAAAGTCCCCTGATCGAGCATAACAAAGCCCCTCATCGAGTCTAACAAAGGCCCCAGATCGAGTATAACAAAGTCCCATGGAAGAGTATAACAAAGGCCCCTGACCGAGTATAACAAAGTCACCTCATCGAGTATAACAAAGTCTCCTGGTTGAGTATAACAAAGTCCCCTGGTCGAGTATAACAAAGCCCCCTGATCGAGTATAACAAAGACCCCTGATCGAGTATAACAAAGGCCTCTGATCGAGTATAACAAAGTCCCCTGATCGAGTATAACAAAGGCCCCAGATCGATCATAACACAATCCCCTGATCGAGTATAACAAAGCCCCTGATCGAGTATAACAAAGTCCCCTGATCGAGTATAGCAAAGGCCCCTCATCGAGTATAACAAAGGCCCCAGATCGCGGATAACAAAGACCCCTGAAAGAATATAACAAAGCCCCCTCATCGAGTATAACAAAGTCCCCTAATCGAGTTTAACAAAGTCCCTCTTCGAGTCTAACAAAGGCCCCTGATGGAGTATAACAAAGTCCCCTAATCGAGTATAAGAAAGTCCCCTAATCGAGCATAACAAAGGCCCCTGGTCGAGTATAACAAAGCCTCCTCATCGAATATTACAAAGTCCCCTAATCGCGTATAACAATCTCCCATGGTCGAGTATAACAAAGTCCCTTGATCGAGTATAACAAATTCCCCTGATGGAGTATAACAAAGTCCCCTGGTCGAGTATAACAAAGTCCCCTGATAGAGTATAATAAAGGCCCCTCATCGAGTTTAACAAAGGGCCCCAAGTCGAGTATAACAAAGGCCCCTGATCGCGAATAACAAAGCCCCCTCATCGAGTACAACAAAGTCCCCTGATCGAGTATAACAAAGTCCCTCATCGAGTCAAACAAAGGCCCCTCATCGAGTATAACAAAGTCCCCTCATTGAGTATAACAAAGTCCCTTGATCGAGCATAACAAAGGCCCCTGGTCGAGTATAACAAAGCCCCCTCATCGAGTATTACAAAGTCCCCTGATCGAGTATAACAAGGTCCCATGGTCGAGTATAACAAAGTCCTCTGATCGAGTATAACAAAGTCCCCTGTTCGAGAATAACAAAGGCCCCTGATCGAGTATAACAAAGTCCCCTGATCGAGCTTAACCAAGGCCCCTGGTCGAGTATAACAAAGCCCCCTGATCGAATATTACAATGCCCCCTGATCGAATATTACAAAGTCCACTGATCGAGTATAACCAAGCCCCCTCATCAGGTATAACAAAGTCCCCTGATCAAGTATAAGAAAGTCTACTCATCGAGTATAACAAAGTCCCCTGGTCGAGTATAACAAAGCACCCTGATCGATTATAACAAAGCCCTATGGTCGAATATAACAAAGTCCCCTGATCGAGTATAACAAAGCCCCCTGATCGAATATAACAAAGTCCCCTGATCGAGCATAACAAAGGCCCCTGGTCGAGTATAACAAAGCGTCCTGAACGAGAATAAAAAAGTCCACTGATCGAGTATAACAAAGTTACCTGCTCGAAAATAACAAAGTTCCCTGATCGAGTATAACAAAGTCCCCTGGTCGAGTATAACAAAGTCCCCTGATCGAGTATAACAAAGTCCCCTGGTCGAGTATAACAAAGTTCCCTAATCGAGTATAGCAAAGTCTCCTAAATGAGTATAACAAAGTCCCCTGGTCGAGTATAACAAAGCCCCTTGATCGAATATAACAAAGTCCCCTGATCGAGTATGACAAAGTCTCCTGTTCGAGTATAAGAAAGTCCCCTGATCGATTATAACAAAGTCCCCTGTTCGAGTATAACAAAGTCCCCTTATCGAGTATATCAAGGGCTCTTGGTCTAGTATAACAAAGCCCCCTGATCGAGTATAACAAAGTCCGCTGATCGAGTATAACAAAGTCCCTGGTCGAGTATAACAAAGTCTCCTGTTCGAGAATAACAAAGTCCCCTGATCGAGTATAACAAAGTCCCCTCGTCGAGTATAACGAAGACCCTTATCGTGTCTAACAAAGTCCCCTAGTCGAGTATAATAAAGCCCCCTGATCGAGTAAAACAAAGTCCCTGATCGAGTATAACAAAGTCCCCTGGTCGAGTATAACAAAGTCCCCTTATCGTGTATAACAAAGTCCCCTGGTCGAGAATAACAAAGCCCCCTAATCAAGTATAACAAAGCCCCCTCGTCGAGTATAACAAAGCCCCCCTCGGCGAGCATAACAAAGCCCCAGATTGGGTATAACAAAGTCCCATGGTCGAATATAACAAAGTGCCCTTATCGAGCATAACAAAGTCCCCTGATCGAGTATAACAAAGTCATCTGATCGAGCATAACAAAGCCCCTCATCGAGTCTAACAAAGGCCCCAGATCGCGTATAACAAAGTCCCATGGAAGAGTATAACAAAGGCCCCTGACCGAGTATAACAAAGTCACCTCATCGAGTATAACAAAGTCTCCTGGTTGAGTATAACAAAGTCCCCTGGTCGAGTATAACAAAGCCCCCTGATCGAGCATAACAAAGGCCCCTGGTCGAGTATAACAAAGCCACCTCATCGAATATAACAAAGTCCCCTCATCGCGTATAACAAGGTCCCATGGTCGAGTATAACAAAGTCATCTGATCGAGCATAACAAAGTCCCCTGATCGAGCATAACAAAGCCCCTCATCGAGTCTAACAAAGGCCCCAGATCGAGTATAACAAAGTCCCATGGAAGAGTATAACAAAGGCCCCTGACCGAGTATAACAAAGTCACCTCATCGAGTATAACAAAGTCCCCTGGTTGAGTATAACAAAGTCCCCTGGTCGAGTATAACAAAGCCCCCTGATCGAGTATAACAAAGACCCCTGATCGAGTATAACAAAGGCCTCTGATCGAGTATAACAAAGTCCCCTGATCGAGTATAACAAAGGCCCCAGATCGATCATAACACAATCCCCTGATCGAGTATAACAAAGCCCCTGATCGAGTATAACAAAGTCCCCTGATCGAGTATAGCAAAGGCCCCTCATCGAGTATAACAAAGGCCCCAGATCGCGGATAACAAAGACCCCTGAAAGAATATAACAAAGCCCCCTCATCGAGTATAACAAAGTCCCCTAATCGAGTTTAACAAAGTCCCTCTTCGAGTCTAACAAAGGCCCCTGATGGAGTATAACAAAGTCCCCTAATCGAGTATAAGAAAGTCCCCTAATCGAGCATAACAAAGGCCCCTGGTCGAGTATAACAAAGCCTCCTCATCGAATATTACAAAGTCCCCTCATCGCGTATAACAAGATCCCATGGTCGAGTATAACAAAGTCCCTTGATCGAGTATAACAAATTCCCCTGATGGAGTATAACAAAGTCCCCTGGTCGAGTATAACAAAGTCCCCTGATAGAGTATAATAAAGGCCCCTCATCGAGTTTAACAAAGGGCCCCAAGTCGAGTATAACAAAGGCCCCTGATCGCGAATAACAAAGCCCCCTCATCGAGTACAACAAAGTCCCCTGATCGAGTATAACAAAGTCCCTCATCGAGTCAAACAAAGGCCCCTCATCGAGTATAACAAAGTCCCCTCATTGAGTATAACAAAGTCCCTTGATCGAGCATAACAAAGGCCCCTGGTCGAGTATAACAAAGCCCCCTCATCGAGTATTACAAAGTCCCCTGATCGAGTATAACAAGGTCCCATGGTCGAGTATAACAAAGTCCTCTGATCGAGTATAACAAAGTCCCCTGTTCGAGAATAACAAAGGCCCCTGATCGAGTATAACAAAGTCCCCTGATCGAGCTTAACCAAGGCCCCTGGTCGAGTATAACGAAGCCCCCTGATCGAATATTACAATGCCCCCTGATCGAATATTACAAAGTCCACTGATCGAGTATAACCAAGCCCCCTCATCAGGTATAACAAAGTCCCCTGATCAAGTATAAGAAAGTCTCCTCATCGAGTATAACAAAGTCCCCTGGTCGAGTATAACAAAGCACCCTGATCGATTATAACAAAGCCCTATGGTCGAATATAACAAAGTCCCCTGATCGAGTATAACAAAGCCCCCTGATCGAATATAACAAAGTCCCCTGATCGAGCATAACAAAGGCCCCTGGTCGAGTATAACAAAGCGTCCTGAACGAGAATAAAAAAGTCCACTGATCGAGTATAACAAAGTTACCTGCTCGAAAATAACAAAGTTCCCTGATCGAGTATAACAAAGTCCCCTGGTCGAGTATAACAAAGTCCCCTGATCGAGTATAACAAAGTCCCCTGGTCGAGTATAACAAAGTTCCCTAATTGAGTATAGCAAAGTCTCCTAAATGAGTATAACAAAGTCCCCTGGTCGAGTATAACAAAGCCCCTTGATCGAATATAACAAAGTCCCCTGATCGAGTATGACAAAGTCTCCTGTTCGAGTATAAGAAAGTCCCCTGATCGATTATAACAAAGTCCCCTGTTCGAGTATAACAAAGTCCCCTTATTGAGTATATCAAGGGCTCTTGGTCTAGTATAACAAAGCCCCCTGATCGAGTATAACAAAGTCCGCTGATCGAGTATAACAAAGTCCCTGGTCGAGTATAACAAAGTCTCCTGTTCGAGAATAACAAAGTCCCCTGATCGAGTATAACAAAGTCCCCTCGTCGAGTATAACGAAGACCCTTATCGTGTCTAACAAAGTCCCCTAGTCGAGTATAATAAAGCCCCCTGATCGAGTAAAACAAAGTCCCTGATCGAGTATAACAAAGTCCCCTGGTCGAGTATAACAAAGTCCCCTTATCGTGTATAACAAAGTCCCCTGGTCGAGAATAACAAAGCCCCCTAATCAAGTATAACAAAGCCCCCTCGTCGAGTATAACAAAGCCCCCCTCGGCGAGCATAACAAAGCCCCCTGATTGGGTATAACAAAGTCCCATGGTCGAATATAACAAAGTGCCCTTATCGAGCATAACAAAGTCCCCTGATCGAGTATAACAAAGTCATCTGATCGAGCATAACAAAGCCCCTCATCGAGTCTAACAAAGGCCCCAGATCGAGTATAACAAAGTCCCATGGAAGAGTATAACAAAGGCCCCTGACCGAGTATAACAAAGTCACCTCATCGAGTATAACAAAGTCCCCTGGTTGAGTATAACAAAGTCCCCTGGTCGAGTATAACAAAGCCCCCTGATCGAGCATAACAAAGGCCCCTGGTCGAGTATAACAAAGCCTCCTCATCGAGTATAACAAAGTCCCCTCATCGCGTATAACAAGGTCCCATGGTCGAGTATAACAAAGTCCCTTGATCGAGTATAACAAATTCCCCTGATCGAGTATAACAATGTCCCCTGGTCGAGTATAACACAGTCCACTGATCGAGTATAACAAAGTCCCCTGGTCGAGTATAACAAAGTCCCCTGATAGAGTATAAAAAAGTCCCATCATCGAGATTAACCAAGGCCCCAAATCGAGTATAACAAAGGCCCCTGATCGTGAATAACAAGGCCCCTCATCGAGTACAACAAAGTCCCCTGATCGAGTATAACAAAGTCCCTCATCGAGTATAACAAAGGCCCCTCATCGAGTATAACAAAGTCCCCTCATTGAGTATAACAAAGTCCCTTGATCGAGCATAACAAAGGCCCCTGGTCGAGTATAACAAAGCCCCTCATCGAGTATTACAAAGTCCCCTGATCGAGTATAACAAGGTCCCATGGTCGAGTATAACAAAGTCCTCTGATCGAGTATAACAAAGTCCCCTGTTCGAGAATAACAAAGGCCCCTGATCGAGTATAACAAAGTCCCATGATCGAGCTTAACCAAGGCCCCTGGTCGAGTATAACAAAGAACACTCATCGAATAAAACAAAGCCACCTGATCGAATATAACAAAGTCCACTGATCGAGTATAACCAAGCCCCTCATCAGGTATAACAAAGTCCCCTGATCAAGTATAAGAAAGTCTCCTCATCGAGTATAACAAAGTCCCCTGGTCGAGTATAACAAAGCACCCTGATCGATTATAACAAAGCCCTATGGTCGAATATAACAAAGTCCCTGGTCGAGTATAACAAAGTCCGCTGATCGAGTATAACAAAGCCCCCAAATCAAGTATAACAAAGCCTCCTCGTCGAGTACAACAAAGCCCCCTCGGTGAGTATAACAAAGGCCCCTGATCGAGTATAAGAAAGTCCCCTGAACGAGTTTAACAACGGCCCCTCATCGAATATAACAAAGTACTCTCATAGAGTACAACAAAGGCTCCAGATCGACTATAACAAAGTCCCCTGATCGAGTATAACAAAGTCCCTTGATCGAATTTAACAAAGTCCATTGATCGAGTATAACAAAGGCGCCAGATCCACTATAAAAAAGGCCCCTGATCGAGTATAATAAAGAGCCCTGATCGAGTATAGCAAAGGCCCCTGATAGAGTATAACAAAGTCCTCTGATCGAGTATAACAAAGTCCCCTGATCGAGTATAACAAAGGCCCCTCATCGAGAATAACAAAGGCCCCAAATCGAGTATAACAAATGCCCCTGATCGAGTATAACAAAGTCCCCTGGTCGAGCATAACAAAGCACCCTGATCGATTATAGCAAAGTCCTATGGTCGAATATAACAAAGTCCCCTCATCGAGTATATCAAAGCCCCCTGATCGAATATAACAAAGTCCCCTGATCGAGCATAACAAAGTCCCCTAATCGAGTATAACAAAGTCCCCTGGTCGAGTATAACAAAGTTCCCTGATCGAGTATAACAAAGTCCCCTGGTCGAGTATAACAAAGTCCCTTGATCGAGTATAACAAAGTCCCCTGGTCGAGTATAACAAAGTCCCCTGATCGAGTATAACAAAGTCCCCTGATCGAGTATAACAAAGTCCTCTGGTCGAGTATAACAAAGCCACTAATGAGTATAACAAAGTCCCCTGGTCGAGTATAACAAAGTCCCCTTATCGAGTATAACAACGTCTCCTGTTCGAGAATAACAAAGTCCCCTGATCGAGTATAACAAAGCCCCTAGTCGAGTATAACAAAGTCCCCTTATCGAGTATAACAAAGTCCCTGATCGAGTATAACAAAGTCCCCTGATCGAGTATAACAAAGTCCCCTGGTCGAGTATAACAAAGCCCCTGATCGAGTATAACAAAGTCCCCTGATCGAGTATAACAAAGTCCCCTGATCGAGTAATAACAAAGTCCCCTGATCGAGTATAACAAAGTCCCCTGGTCGAGTATAACAAAGTCCCTTATCGAGTATAACAAAGTCCCCTGGTCGAGTATAACAAAGCCCCCTAATCAAGTATAACAAAGCCCCCTCGTCGAGTATAACAAAGCCCCCTCGGCGAGTATAACAAAGCCCCCTGATCGGGTATAACAAAGTCCCATGGTCGAATATAACAAAGTGCCCTTATCGAGTATAACAAAGTCCCCTGATCGAGTATAACAAAGTCCTCTGATCGAGCATAACAAAGTCCCCTGATCGAGTATAACAAAGCCCCTCATCGAGTCTAACAAAGGCCCCTGACCGAGTATAACAAAGCCACCTCATCGAGTATAACAAAGTCCCCTGATAGAGCATAACAAACTCCCCAGATCGACTATAACAAAGGTCCCTCATCTAGTATAACAAAGGCCCCTGATCGCGTATAACAAAGTCCCCTGATCGAGTATAACAAAGTTCCCAGATCGACTATAAAAAAGTCACCTGATCGAGTATAACAAAGGCCCCTGATCGAGTATAACAAAGTCCCCCTGATCGAGTATAACAAAGCCCCTGATCGAGAATAACAAAGTCCCTCATCGAGTATAACAAAGTCACCTGTTCGAGTATATCAAAGTCCCCTGATCGAGTATAACAAAGCCCCTGGTCGAGTATAACAAAGTCCCCTGATCGAGTATAACAAAGTCCCCTGATCGAGTATAACAAAGTCCCCTGGTCGAGTATAACAAAGCCCCCTGATCGAGTATAACAAAGTCCCTGATCGAGTATAACAAAGTCTCCTGTTCGAGAATAACAAAGTCCCCTGTTCGAGTATAACATAGTCCCCTCGTGGAGTATAACGAAGTCCCCTTATCGTGTCTAACAAAGTCCCCTAGTCGAGTATAATAAAGCCCCCTGATCGAGTAAAACAAAGTCCCTGATCGAGTATAACAAAGTCCCCTGATCGAGTATAACAAAGTCCCTGGTCGAGTATAACAAAGCCCCCTGATCGAGTATAACAAAGTCCCTGATCGAGTATAACAAAGTCTCCTGTTCGAGAATAACAAAGTCCCCTGATCGAGTATAACATAGTCCCCTAGTCGAGTATAACGAAGTCCCCTTATCGTGTCTAACAAAGTCCCCTATCGAGTATAATAAAGCCCCCTGATCGAGTATAACAAAGTCCCTGATCGAGTATAACAAAGCCCCTAATCGAGTATAACAAAGCCCTCTCGTCGAGTGTAACAAAGCCCCCTCGGCGAGTATAACGAAGTCTCCTGATCGAGTATAACAAAGTCCCCTGATTGAGTATAACAAATTCCCTGGTCGACGATAACAAAGGCCCCTGGTCGAGTATACCAAAGGCCCCTGATCGAGTATAAGAAAGTCCCCTGAACGAGTATAACAACGGCCCCTCATCGAATATAACAAAGTACTCTCATCGAGTACAACAAAGGCCCCAGATCGACTATAACAAAGGCCCCTAATCGAGTATAACAAAGTCTCCTGGTCGAGTATATAGAAGTCCCCTTATCGAGTATTACAAAGTCCCCTGATCGAGTATAACAAAGTCCCCTGATCGAGTATAACAAAGGCCCATGATCGAGTATAACAAAGTCTCCTGGTCGAGTATATCAAAGTCCCCTCATCGTGTATGACAAAGTCCCCTGAACGAGTATAACAAAGTCCCATGATCGAGTATAACAAAGGCCCCTGATTAGGTATAACAAAGGCCCCTGATTAGGTATAACAAAGGCACCTGATCGTGTATAACAAAGGCTCCTGATCGAGTATAACAAAGTCCCCTGGTCGAGTATAACAAAGCCCCCTGATCGATTATAACAAAGTCCTATGGTCGAATATAACAAAGTCCCCTGATCGAGTATAACAAAGCCCCCTGATCGAGTATAACAAAGTCCCCTGATCGAGTATAACAAAGGCCCCTGGTCGAGTATAACAAAGCCCCTAGTCGAGTATAACAAAGGCCCCTAATCGAATATACAAGTCCCCTGATCCAGTATAACAAAGCCCCTGATCGAATATAACAAAGACCCCTGATCGAGTATAACCAAGTCCCCTGATCGAGTATAACAAAGTCCCTGATCGAGTATAACAAAGCCCCTGGTCGAGTATAACAAATGGCCCTGATCGAGTATAACAAAGTCCCCTGATCGAGTATAACAAAGTCCCCTGGCCGAGTATAACAAAGTCCCCTAATCAAGTATAACAAAGTCCCCTGTAGAATATAACAAAGGCCCCTGATCGAGTATAACAAAGCCCCCTGATCGAGTATAACCAAGGCCCCTGGTCGAGCTTAACAAAGCCCCCTGATCGAGAATAACAATGCCCCTGGTCGAGTGTAACAAAGTCCCCTTGTGAGTATTACAAATTCCCCTGAACGAGTATAACAAAGTCCCCTGTTCGGTATAACAAAGGCCCTGATCAGTATAACAAAGGCCCCTGTTGAGTATAACAAAGTCCCTGATCAAGTATAACAAAGGCCCTCGTCGAGTATAACAAAGCCCCCTCGTCGAGTATAACAAAGTCCCCTGTTTGAGTATAACAAAGGCCCCTGGTCGACTATAACAAAGGCCCCTTGTTGAGTATAGCAAAGTTCCCTGATCGAGTATAACAAAGGCCTCTGATCAAGTAGAACAAAGCCCCCTAATCGAGTATAACAAAGCCCCCTCGTCGAGTATAACAAAGACCCCTAGTCGAGTATAACAAAGTCTCCTGTTCGAGAATAACAAAGTCCCCTGATCGAGTATAACAAAGTCCCCTGGTCGAGTATAACAAAGTCCCCTTATCGAGAATAACAAAGTCCCTTATCAGTCTAGCAAAGTCCCCTGGTCGAGTATAACAAAGCCCCCTGATCGAGTATAACAAAGTCCCCTTGTCGAGAATAACAAAGTCCCCTGATCGAGTATAACAAAGTCCCCTGATCGAGTATAACAAAGTCCCCTGATCGAGTATAACAAGTCCCTATTGGTATAACAAAGTCCCCTGGTCGAGTATAACAAAGCCCCTATCGAGTATAACAAAGTCCCTGATCGAGTATAACAAAGTCCCTTGGTCGAGGATAACAAAGCCCCTAATCAAGTACAACAAAGCCCCTCGTAGAGTATAACAAAGCCCTCTCGTCGAGTATAACAAAGCCCCCTGATCGGGTATAACAAAGTCCCATGGTCGAATATAACAAAGTGCCCTTATCGAGTATAACAAAGTCCCCTCATCGATGATAACAAAGTCCTCTGAACGAGCATAACAAAGACCACTGATCGAGTATAACAAAGCCCCTCAACGAGTCTAACAAAGGCCCCTAATCGAGTATAACAAAGCCCCATGGTAGGGTATAACAAAGGCCCCTGACCGAGTATAACAAAGTCACCTCATCGAGTATAACAAAGTCCCTCATCGAGTATAACAAAGTCCCCTGTCGAGTATAACAAACTCCCCTGGTCGAGTATAACAAACGCCCCTGGTCGAGTATAACAAAGGCTCCTGATCGAGTATAACAAAGTCCCCTGATCGAGTATAACAAAGTCCCCTGATCGAATTTATTAAAGTCCATTGATCGAGTATAAATAAGGCCCCTGATCGACAATAACAAAGGCACCTGATCGAGTATAATAAAGACCCCTGGTCGAATATAACAAAGCCCCCTGATCGAGAATAACAGAGCCCCTGATCGAGTATAACAAAGTCCCCTGATCGAGTATAAAAAAGGCCCTCATCGAGTATAACAAAGGGCCCCAAATCGAGAATAACAAAGGCCCCTGATCGAGTATAACAAAGTCCCCTGATCGAGTATAACAAAGTCCCTGGTCGAGTATAACAAAGCCCCCTGATCGAGTATAACAAAGTCCTATGGTCGAATATAACAAAGTCCCCTGATCGAGTATAACAAAGCCCCCTGATCGAGTATAACAAAGTCCCCTGATCGAGCATAACAAAGGCCCCTGGTCGAGTATAACAAAGTCACCTGGTCGAGTATAACAAAGTCCCTGATCGAGTATAACAAAGTCCCTGATCGAATGTAACAAAGTACCCTGGTCGAGATTAACAAAGTCCCCTGATCGAGTATAACAACGTCCCCTTATGGAGTATAACAAAGTCCCCTGGTCGAGTATAACAAAGCCCCTAATCGAGTATAACAAAGTCCCCTGGTCGAGTATAACAAAGCCCCTGATCGAGTATAACAAAGTCCCCTGATCGAGTATAACAAAGTCCCTGTTCGAGTATAACAAAGTCCCCTGATCGAGTATAACAAAGTCCCCTAGTCGAGTATAACAAAGTCCCTCTTCGAGTATAACAAAGTCCCCTGATCGAGTATAACAAAGTCCCCTGGTCGAGTATAACAAAGTCCCTTATCGTGTCTAACAAAGTCCCCTGGTCGAGTATAACAAAGCCCCCTGATCGAGTATAACAAAGTCCCTGATCGAGTATAACAAAGTCCCCTGGTCGAGTATAACAAAGTCCCCTGATCGAGTATAACAAAGTCCCCTGATCGAGTATAACAAAGTCCCCTGATCGAGTATAACAAAGTCTCCTCTTCGAGAATAACAAAGTCCCCTGATCGAGTATAACAAATTCCCCTGGTCGAGTATAACAAAGTCCCCTGATCGTGTTTAACAAAGTCCCCTGGTCGAGTATAACAAAGTCCCATGATCGAGTATAACAAAGTCCCTGTATAGAGTATAACAAAGTCCCCTGGTCGAGTATAACAAAGCCCCTAATCGAGTACAACAAAGCCCCTCGTCGAGTATAACAAAGCCCCTCGGCGAGTATAACAAAGCCCCTGATCGGGTATAACAAAGTCCCATGGTCGAGTATAACAAAGTGCCCTTATCGAGTATAACAAAGCCCCTGATCGAGTATAACAAAGTCCTCTGATCGAGCATAACAAAGTCCCCTGATCGAGTATAACAAAGCCCCTCATCGAGTATAACAAAGGCCCCTCATCGAGTATAACAAAGTCCCATGGTAGAGTATAACAAAGTACCCTGATCGAGTATAACAAAGTCACCTCATCGAGTATAACAAAGTCCCCTGATTGAGCATAACAAAGTCCCCGATCGACTATAACAAAGGTCCTCATCGAGTATAACAAAGGCCCCTGATCGAGTATAACAAAGTCCCCTGATCGAGTTAATAAAGGCCCCAGATCGACTATAACAAAGTCCCCTGATCGAGTATAACAAAGGCCCCTGATCGAGTATAACAAAGTCCCCTGATCGAGTATAACAAAGCCCCTGATCGAGTATAACAAAGTCCCCTGATCGAGTATAACAAAGTCCCTGATCGAGTATAACAAAGTCCCCTGATCGAGTATAACAAAGTCCCTGGTCGAGTATAACAAGGTCCACTGATCGAGTATAACAAAGTCCCTGATCGAGTATAACCAAGTCCCTTGGTCGAGGATAACAAAGTTACTGATCGAGTATAACAAAGTCCCTTGATCGAGTATAACAAAGTCCCCTGATCGAGTATAACAAAGTCCCCTTATCGTGTATAACAAAGTCCCCTGTTCGAGTATAACAAAGCCCCCTAATCAAGTATAACAAAGCCCCCTCGTCGAGTATAACAAAGCCCCCTCGGCGAGAATAACAAAGCCCCCTCATCGAGAATAACAAAGTCCCATGGTCGAATATAACAAAGTGCCCTTATCGAGTATAACAAAGTCCCCTGATCGAGTATAACAAAGTCCTCTGATCGAGCATAACAAAGTCCCCTGATCGAGTATAACAAAGCCCCTCATCGAGTCTAACAAAGGCCCCTGATCGAGTATAACAAAGTCCCATGGTAGAGTATAACAAAGGCCCCTGATCGAGTATAACAAAGTCACCTCATCGAGTATAACAAAGTCCCCTGTTCGAGTATAACAAAGTCCCCTGATCGAGTATAACAAAGGCCTCTGATCGAGTATAACAAAGTCCCCTGCTCGAGTATAACAAAGGCCCCTGATCGAGTATAACAAAGTCCCCTGATCGAGTATAACAAAGGCCCCTGATCGAGTATAACAAAGTCCCCTGATCGAGTATAACAAAGCCCCTGATCGAGTATAACAAAGTCCCCTGATCGAGTATAGCAAAGGCCCCTCATCGAGTATAACAAAGGCCCCAGATCGAGTATAACAAAGGCCCCTGATCGAATATAACAAAGTCCCCTCATCGAGTATAACAAAGTCCCCTGATCGAGTATAACAAAGTCCCTCATCGAGTCTAACAAAGGCCCCTGATGGAGTATAACAAAGTCCCCTAATCGAGCATAAGAAAGTCCCCTGATCGAGCATAACAAAGGCCCCTGGTCGAGTATAACAAAGCCCCCTCATCGAGTATTACAAAGTCCCCTGATCGAGAATAACAAGGTCCCATGGTCGAGTATAACAAAGTCCCTTGATCGAGTATAACAAATTCCCCTGATCGAGTATAACAATGTCCCCTGGTCGAGTATAACAAAGACCACTGATCGAGTATAACAAAGTCCCCTGGTCGAGTATAACAAAGTCCCCTGATAGAGTATAATAAAGGCCCCTCATCGAGTATAACAAAGGCCCCAAATCGAGTATAACAAAGGCCCCTGATCGAGTATAATAAAGCCCCTTCATCGAGTACAACAAAGTCCCCTGATCGTGTATAACAAAGTCCCTGGTGGAGTCTAACAAAGGCCCCTGATCGAGTATAACTAAGTCCTCTGATCGAATATAACAAAGCCCCCTCATCGAGTATAACAAAGTCCCCTGATCGAGTATAACAAAGTCCCTCATCGAGTATAACAAAGGCCCCTGATCGAGTATAACAAAGTCCCCTCATCGAGTATAACAAAGTCCCCTGATCGAGCATAACAAAGGCCCCTGGTCGAGTATAACAAAGCCCCCTCATCGAGTATTACAAAGTCCCCTGATCGAGTATAACAAGGTCCCATGGTCGAGTATAACAAAGTCCTCTGATCGAGTATAACATAGTCCCCTGTTCGAGTATAACAAAGCCCCCTCATCGAGTATTACAAAGTCCCTGATCGAGTATAACAAGGTCCCATGGTCGAGTATAACAAAGTCCCCTGATCGAGCATAACAAAGGCCCGTGGTCGAGTATAACAAAGCCCCCTGATCGATTATAACAATGGCCCCTGATCGAGTATAACAAAGTCCACTGATCGAGTATAACCAAGCCCCCTGATCAGGAATAACAAAGTCCCCTATTCGAGTATAAGAAAGTCTCCTAATCGAGTATAACAAAGTCCCCTGGTCGAGTATAACAAAGCACCCTGATCGAGTATAACAAAGCCCTCTGATCGAATATAACAAAGTCCCCTGATCGAGCATAACAAAGGCCCCTGGTCGAGTATAACAAAGCGTCCTGATCGAGAATAACAAAGTCCACTGATCGAGTATAACAAAGTTACCTGCTCGAGTATAACAAAGTTCCCTGATCGAGTATAGCAAAGTCCCCTAAATGAGTATATCAAAGTCCCCTGCTCGAGTATAACAAAGCCCCTTGATCGAATATAACAAAGTCCCCTGATCGAGTATAAGAAAGCCTCCTCATCGAGTATTACAAAGTCCCCTGATCGAGTATAACAAAGTCCCATGGTCGAGTATAACAAAGTCCTCTGATCGAGTATAACAAAGTCCCCTGTTCGAGTATAACAAAGGCCCCTGATCGAGTATAACAAAGTCCCCTGAACGATTATAACAAAGCCCTATGGTCGAATATAACAAAGTCCCCTGATCGAGAATAACAAAGCCCCCTGATCGAATATAACAAAGTCCCCTGATCGAGCATAACAAAGGCCCCTAGTCGAGTATAACAAAGCCTCCTGATCGAGAATAATAAAGTCCACTGATCGAGTATAACCAAGGCCCCTGGTCGAGAATAACAAAGCACCCAAATCGAATGTTACAATGCCCCCTGATCGAATATTACAAAGTCCACTGATCGAGTATAACCAAGCCCCTGATCAGGTATAACAAAGTCCCCTGATCAAGTATAAGAAAGTCTCCTGATTGAGTATAACAAAGTCCGCTGGTCGAGTATAACAAAGCACCCTGATCGATTATAACAAAGCCCTATGGTCGAATATAACAAAGTCCCCTGATCGAGAATAACAAAGCCCCCTGATCGAATATAACAAAGTCCCCTGATCGAGCATAACAAAGGCCCCTAGTCGAGTATAACAAAGCCTCCTGATCGAGAATAACAAAGTCCCCTGATCGAGTATAACAAAGTTACCTGGTCGAGTATAACAAAGTTCCCTGATCGAGTATAACAAAGTCCCCTGGTCGAGTATAACAAAGTCCCCTGATCGAGTATAACAAAGTCCCCTGGTCGAGTATAACAAAGTTCCCTGATCGAGTATAACAAAGTCCCCTAATGAGTATAACAAAGTCCCCTGGTCGAGTATAACAAAGCCCCTTGATCGAATATAACAAAGTCCCCTGATCGAGTATGACAAATTCTCCTGTTCGAGTATAAGAAAGTCCCCTAATCGAGTATAACAAAGTCCCCTGGTCGAGTATAACAAAGTCCCCTTATCGAATATATCAAGGGCTCTTGGTCGAGTATAACAAAGCCCCTGATCGAGTATAACAAAGTCCCCTGATCGAGTATAACAAAGTCCCTGGTCGAGTATAACATAGTCCCCTTATCGAGTATAACAAAGCCCCCTAATCAAGTATAACAAAGCCCCCTCGTCGAGTATAACAAAGCCCCCTTGGCGAGTATAACGAAGTCTCCTGGTCGAGTATAACAAAGTCCCCTGATTGAGTATAACAAATTCCCTGGTCGACGATAACAAAGGCCCCTGGTCGAGTATAACAAAGGCCCCTGATCGAGTATAAGAAAGTCCACTGAACGAGTATAACAACGGCCTCTCACGGAATATAACAAAGTACTCTCATCGAGTACAACAAAGGCCCCAGATCGACTATAACAAAGGCCCCTAATCGAGAATAACAAAGTCTCCTGGTCGAGTATATAGAAGTCCCCTAATCGAGTATTACAAAGTCCCCTGATCGAGTATAACAAACTCCCCTGATCGAGTATAACAAAGGCCCATGATCGAGTATAACAAAGTTTCCTTGTCAAGTATATCAAAGTCCCCTCATCGTGTATGACAAAGTCCCCTGAACGAGTATAACAAAGTCCCATGATCGAGTATAACAAAGGCCCCTGATTAGGTATGACAAAGGCCCCTGATTAGGTATAACAAAGGCACCTGATCGTGTATAACAAAGGCTCCTGATCGAGTATTACAAAGGCCCCTGATCGAGCATAGCAAAGGACCCTGGTCAAGTATAATAAAGCCCCCAAATCAAATATTTGAATTCCCCCTGATGAAATATTACAAAGTCCCCTGATCGAGTTTAACCAAGCCCCCTCATCGAGTATAACAAAGTCCCCTGATCGAGTATAACAAAGTCTCCTCTTCGAGAATAACAAAGTCCCCTGATCGAGTATAACAAATTCCCCTGGTCGAGTATAACAAAGTCCCCTTATCGTGTCTAAAAAAGTCCCCTGGTCGAGTATAACAAAGTTCCATGATCGAGTATAACAAAGTCCCTGATTGAGTATAACAAAGTCCCCTGGTCGCGTATAACAAAGCCCCCTAATCAAGTACAACAAAGCCCCCTCGTCGAGTATAACAAAGCCCCCTCGGCGAGTATAACAAAGCCCCCTGATCGGGTATAACAAAGTCCCATGGTCGAATATAACAAAGTGCCCTTATCGAGTATAACAAAGCCCCCTGATCGAGTATAACAAAGTCCTCTGATCGAGCATAACAAAGTCCCCTGATCGAGTATAACAAAGCCCCTCATCGAGTCTAACAAAGGCCCCTCAACGAGTATAACAAAGTCCCATGGTAGAGTATAACAAAGGCCCCTGATCGAGTATAACAAAGTCACCTCATCGAGTATAACAAAGTCCCCTGATTGAGCATAACAAACTCCCCAGATCGACTATAACAAAGGTTCCTCATCTAGTATAACAAAGGCCCCTGATCGAGTATAACAAAGTCCCCTGATCGAGTTTAATAAAGGCCCCAGATCGACTATAAAAAAGTCCCCTGATCGAGTATAACAAAGGCCCCTGATCGAGTATAACAAAGTCCCCTGATCGAGTATAACAAAGCCTCCTGATCGAGAATAACAAAGTCCTCTGATCGAGTATAATAAAGTTACCTGATCGAGTATAACAAAGTCCACTGATCGAGTATAACAAAGTTCCCTGATCGAGTATAACAAAGTCCACTGATCGAGTATAACAAAGTCACCTGATCGAGTATAACCAAGGCCCCTGGTCGAGTAAAACAAAGCCCCCTGATCGAGTATAACAAAGTTACCTGTTCGATTATAACAAAGTCCACTGGTCGAGTATAACTAAGTCCCCTTATCGTGTATAACAAAGTCCCCTGTTCGAGTATAACAAAGCCCCCTAATCAAGTATAACAAAGCCCCCTCGTCGAGTATAACAAAGCCCCCTCGGCGAGCATAACAAAGCCCCCTAATCGGGTATAACAAAGTCCCATGGTCGAATATAACAAAGTGCCCTTATCGAGTATAACAAAGTCCCCTGATCGAGTATAACAAAGTCATCTGATCGAGCATAACAAAGTCCCCTTATCGAGTATAACAAAGCCACTCATCGAGTCTAACAAAGGCCCCAGATCGAGTATAACAAAGTCCTATTGAAGAGTATAACAAAGGCCCCTGACCGAGTATAACAAAGTCACCTCATCGAGTATAACAAAGTCCCCTGTCGAGTATAACAAAGTCCCCTGATCGAGTATAACAAAGGCCTCTGATCGAGTATAACAAAGTCCCCTGCTCTAGTATAACAAAGGCCCCTGATCGATCATAACAAAGTCCCCTGATCGAGTATAACAAAGGCCCCTGATCGAGTATAACAAAGTCCCATGATCTAATATAACAAAGCCCCTGATCGAGTATAACAATGTCCCCTGATCGAGTATAGCAAAGGCCCCTCATCGAGTATAACAAAGGCCCCAGATCGATTATAACAAAGACCCCTGATCGAATATAGCAAAGCCCCCTCATCGAGTATAACAAAGTTCCCTAATCGAGTTTAACAAAGTCCCTCATCGAGTCTAACAAAGGCCCCTGATGGAGTATAACAAAGTCCCCTAATCGAGCATAAGAAAGTCCCCTGATCGAGCATAACAAAGGCCCCTGGTTGAGCATAACAAAGCATCCCCATCGAGTATTACAAAGTCCCCTGATCGCGTATAACAAGGTTCCATGGTCGAGTATAACAAAGTCCCTTGATCGAGTATAACAAATTCCCCTGATCGAGTATAACAATGTCCCCTGGTTGAGTTTAACAAAGACCACTGATCGAGTATAACAAAGTCCCCTGGTCGAGTATAACAAAGTCCCCTGATAGAGTATAATAAAGGCCCCTCATCCAGTATAACAAAGGGCCCCAAATCGAGTATAACAAAGGCCCCTGATCGAGTATAATAAAGCCCCTTCATCGAGTACAACAAAGTCCCCTGATCGTGTATAACAAAGTCCCTGGTGGAGTCTAACAAAGGCCCCTGATCGAGTATAACTAAGTCCTCTGATCGAATATAACAAATACCCCTCATCGAGTATAACAAAGTCCCCTGATCGAGTATAACAAAGTCCCTCATCGAGTATAACAAAGGCCCCTGATCGAGTATAACAAAATCCCCTCATCGAGTATAACAAAATCCCCTGATCGAGCATAACAAAGGCCTCTGGTCGAGTATAACAAAGCCTCCTCATCGAGTATTACAAAGTCCCCTGATCGAGTATAACAAGGTCCCATGGTCGAGTATAACAAAGTCCTCTGATCGAGTATAACATAGTCCCCTGTTCGAGTATAACAAAGCCCCCTCATCGAGTATTACAAAGTCCCCTGATCGAATATAACAAGGTCCCATGGTCGAGTATAACAAAGTCACCTGATCGAGCATAACAAAGGCCAATGGTCGAGTATAACAAAGCCCCCTGATCGAATATTACAATGCCCCCTGATCGAATATTACAAAGTCCACTGATCGAGTATAACCAAGCCCCCTGATCAGGAATAACAAAGTCCCCTATTCGAGTATAAGAAAGTCTCCTAATCGAGTATAACAAAGTCCCCTGGTCGAGTATAACAAAGCACCCTGATCGAGTATAACAAAGCCCTCTGATCGAATATAACAAAGTCCCCTGATCGAGCATAACAAAGGCCCCTGGTCGAGTATAACAAAGCGTCCTGATCGAGAATAACAAAGTCCACTGATCGAGTATAACAAAGTTACCTGCTCGAGTATAACAAAGTTCCCTGATCGAGTATAGCAAAGTCCCCTAAATGAGTATATCAAAGTCCCCTGCTCGAGTATAACAAAGCCCCTTGATCGAATATAACAAAGTCCCCTGATCGAGTATAAGAAAGCCTCCTCATCGAGTATTACAAAGTCCCCTGATCGAGTATAACAAGGTCCCATGGTCGAGTATAACAAAGTCCTCTGATCGAGTATAACAAAGTCCCCTGTTCGAGTATAACAAAGGCCCCTGATCGAGTATAACAAAGTCCCCTGAACGATTATAACAAAGCCCTATGGTCGAATATAACAAAGTCCCCTGATCGAGAATAACAAAGCCCCCTGATCGAATATAACAAAGTCCCCTGATCGAGCATAACAAAGGCCCCTAGTCGAGTATAACAAAGCCTCCTGATCGAGAATAATAAAGTCCACTGATCGAGTATAACCAAGGCCCCTGGTCGAGAATAACAAAGCACCCAAATCGAATGTTACAATGCCCCCTGATCGAATATTACAAAGTCCACTGATCGAGTATAACCAAGCCCCCTGATCAGGTATAACAAAGTCCCCTGATCAAGTATAAGAAAGTCTCCTGATTGAGTATAACAAAGTCCGCTGGTCGAGTATAACAAAGCACCCTGATCGATTATAACAAAGCCCTATGGTCGAATATAACAAAGTCCCCTGATCGAGAATAACAAAGCCCCCTGATCGAATATAACAAAGTCCCCTGATCGAGCATAACAAAGGCCCCTAGTCGAGTATAACAAAGCCTCCTGATCGAGAATAACAAAGTCCACTGATCGAGTATAACAAAGTTACCTGCTCGAGTATAAAAAAGTTCCCTGATCGAGTATAACAAAGTCCCCTGGTCGAGTATAACAAAGTCCCCTGATCGAGTATAACAAAGTCCCCTGGTCGAGTATAACAAAGTTCCCTGGTCGAGTATAACAAAGTCCCCTAAATGAGTATAACAAAGTCCCCTGGTCGAGTATAACAAAGCCCCTTGATTGAATATAACAAAGTCCCCTGAACGAGTATGATAAATTCTCCTGTTCGAGTATAAGAAAGTCCCCTGATCGAGTATAACAAAGTCCCCTGGTCGAGTATAACAAAGTCCCCTTATCGAATATTTCAAGGGCTCTTGGTCGAGTATAACAAAGCCCCTGATCGAGTATAACAAAGTCCCCTGATCGAGTATAACAAAGTCCCTGGTCGAGTATAACATAGTCCCCTTATCGAGTATAACAAAGCCCCCTAATCAAGTATAACAAAGCCCCCTCGTCGAGTATAACAAAGCCCCCTTGGCGAGTATAACGAAGTCTCCTGGTCGAGTATAACAAAGTCCCCTGATTGAGTATAACAAATTCCCTGGTCGACGATAACAAAGGCCCCTGGTCGAGTATAACAAAGGCCCCTGATCGAGTATAAGAAAGTCCACTGAACGAGTATAACAACGGCCTCTCACGGAATATAACAAAGTACTCTCATCGAGTACAACAAAGGCCCCAGATCGACTATAACAAAGGCCCCTAATCGAGAATAACAAAGTCTCCTGGTCGAGTATATAGAAGTCCCCTAATCGAGTATTACAAAGTCCCCTGATCGAGTATAACAAACTCCCCTGATCGAGTATAACAAAGGCCCATGATCGAGTATAACAAAGTTTCCTTGTCAAGTATATCAAAGTCCCCTCATCGTGTATGACAAAGTCCCCTGAACGAGTATAACAAAGTCCCATGATCGAGTATAACAAAGGCCCCTGATTAGGTATGACAAAGGCCCCTGATTAGGTATAACAAAGGCACCTGATCGTGTATAACAAAGGCTCCTGATCGAGTATTACAAAGGCCCCTGATCGAGCATAGCAAAGGACCCTGGTCAAGTATAATAAAGCCCCCAAATCAAATATTTGAATTCCCCCTGATGAAATATTACAAAGTCCCCTGATCGAGTTTAACCAAGCCCCCTCATCGAGTATAACAAAGTCCCCTGATCGAGTATAACAAAGTCCCCTCATCGTGTATGACAAAGTCCCCTGATCGATTATAACGAAGTCCCATGATCGAGTATAACAAAAGCCCCTGATTAGGTATAACAAAGGCCCCTAATTAGGTATAACAAAGGTCCCAGATTTGGTATAACAAAGGCCCCTGATCGTGCAAAACAAAGGCTCCTGATCGAGGATAACAAACGCCTCTGATCGAGTATAACAAAGCCCCTCATCGAATATTACAAAGTCCACTGATCGAGTATAACCAAGCCCCCTGATCAGGTATAACAAGGGCCCCTGATCAAGTATAACAAAGTCTCCTGATCGAGTATAAGAAAGTCCCCTGATCGAGTATAACAAAGTCCCCTTGTCGAGTATAACAAAGCACCCTGATCGATTATAACAAAGTCCTATGGTCGAATATAACAAAGTCCCCTGATCGAGTATAACAAAGCCCCCTCATCGAATATAACAAAGTCCCCTAATTGAGCATAACAAAGGCCCCTGGTCGAGTATAACAAAGCCCCCTGATCGAGTATAACAAAGTCCCCTGATCGAGTATAACAAAGTCCCCTGATCGAGTATATCAAAGCCCCCTGGTCGAGTATAACAAAGGCACCTGATCGAGTATGACAAAGGCCCCTGATCGAGTAGAACAAAGCCCCCTAATCAAGTATAACAAAGTCCCCTGATCGAGTATAATAAAGGCCCCTCATCGAGTATAACAAAGGGCCCCAAATCGAGTATAACAAAGGCCCCTGATCGAGTATAACAAAGCCCCCTGATCGAGTATAACAAAGTCCCTGATCGAGTCTAACAAAGGCCTCTGATCGAGTATAACAAAGTCCCCTGATCGAATATAACAAAGCCCCCTCATCGAGTATATCAAAGTCCCCTCATCGAGTATAACAAAGTTCCTCATCGAGTCTAAAAAATGTCCCTGATCGAGTATAACAAAGTCCCCTGACCGAGCATAACAAAGGCCCCTGGTCGAGTTTAACAAAGCCCCCTCATCGTGTATTACAAAGTCCCCTGATCGAGTATAACAAGGTCTCATAGTCGAGTATAACAAAGTCCTCTGATCGAGTATAACAAAGTCCCCTTTTCGTGTTTCACAAAGGCCCCTGGTCGAATATAACAAAGCCCCCTAAGCGAATATTACAAAGCCCGCTGATCGAATATTACAAAGTCCACTGATCGAGTATAACCAAGCCCCCTGGTCAGGTATAACAAAGACCTCTATCAAGTATAAACAAAGTCACCTGATCGAGTATTTCAAAGCCCCCTGGTCGAGTATAACAAGGGCCCCTGATCGAGTATAACAAAGTCTCCTGATCGAGTATAAGAAAGTCCCCTGATCGAGTATAACAAAGTCTCCTGGTCGAGTATAACAAAGCACCCTGATCGATTATAACAAAGTCCTATGGTCGAATATAACAAAGTACCCTGATCGAGTATAACAAAGCCTCCTGACCGAATATAACAAAGTCCCCTGATCGAGCATAACAAAGGCCCCTGGTCGAGTATAACAAAGCCTCCTCATCGAGAAAAACAAAGTCCCCTCATCGAGTATAACAAAACTACCTGGTCGAGTATAATAAAGTTCCCTGATCGAGTATAACAAAGTCCCCTGGTCGAGTATAACAAAGTCCCCTGATCGAGTATAACAAAGTCGCCTGGTCGAGATATAACACAGATCCCTGATCGAGTATAACAAAGTCCCCTTGTTGAGTATAACAAAGTCTCCTTAATGAGAATAACAAAGTCCCCTGGTCGAGTATAACAAAGCCCCTTAATCGAGTTTAACAAAGTCCCCTGATCGAGTATAACAAAGTCTCCTGTTCGAGTATAACAAAGTCCCCTGGTCGAGTATAACAAAGTCCCCTTATCGAGTATATCAAAGGCTCTTGGTCGAGTATAACAAAGCCCCCTGATCGAGCATAACAAAGTCCCCTGATCGAGTATAACAAAGTCCCCTGGTGGAGTATAACAAAGTCCCATTATCGAGTACAACAAAGCCCCCTAATCAAGTATAACAAAGCCCCCTCGTCGAGTATAATAAAGCCCCATCAGCAAGTAAACCGAAGTCTCCTGGTCGAATGTAACAAAGTCCCCTGATCGAGTATAACAAATTCCCTTGTCGACTATAATAAAGGCCCCTGGTCGAGTATAACAAAGGCCCCTGATCGAGTATAACAAAGTCCCCTGATCGAGTATAAGAAAGGCCCCTCATCGAGTATAGCAAAGTCCTCTCATCGAGTATAACAATGGCCCCAGATCGAATATAACAAAGGCCCCTAATCGAGTATAACAAAGTCTCCTGGTCGAGTATATAGAAGTCCCCTTATCGAGTATTACAAAGTCCCGTGATCGAGTATAACAAAGTCTCCTGGTCGAGTATATCAAAGTCCCCTCATCGTGTATGACAAAGTCCCCTGATCGAGTATAACAAAGGCCCCTCATTACGCATAACAAAGGCCCGTGATCGAGTATAACAAAGGCCCCTGGTCGAGTAATACAAAGTCCCCTGGTTGAGTATAACAAATCCCCTGATCGAGTAAAACAATGTCCCCTCATCGAGTATAACAAAGGCCCCTGATCGAGTAAAACAAAGTCCCCTGATCGAGCATAGCAAAGGCTCCTGATCGAGTATAACAAAGGCCCGTGGTCGAGTATAACAAAGCCCCCTGATCGAGGATAACAAAAAGTCCCCTGGTTGAATATAACAAAGCCTCCTGATCGAGTATAACAAAGTCCCCTGATCGAGCATAAGCAAGGCCCCTGGTCGAGTTTAACAAAGCCCCTTGGTCGAGAATAACAAAGCCCCCTGGTCGAGTATAACAAAGTCCCCTTGTAGAGAATAACAAATTCCCCTAAACGGGTATAACAAAGTCTCCTGTTCGTGTATAATAAAAGCCCCTGGTCAACTATAACAAAGGCCCCTTGTTGAGTATAACAAAGTCCCATGATCAAGTATAACAAAGCCCCCTCGTCGAGTATAACAAAGCCCCCTCGCGAGTATAACAAAGTCCCCTGATCAAATATAACAAAGGCCCCTGGTCGACTATAACAAAGGCCCCTTGTTGAGTATAACAAATTCCCCTGATCGAGTATAACAAAGGCCCCTGATCGAGTAGAACAAAGCCCCCTAATCAAGTATAACAAAGCCCCCTCGTCGAGTATAACAAAGCCCCCTAGTCGAGCATAACGAAGTCCCATGGTCGAGTATAACAATGTCCCCTGATCGAGTATAACAAAGTCCCCTGTTCAAGTATAATAAATTCCCTGGTCGACTATAACAAACGCCCTTGGTCGAGTATAACAAAGGCCCCAGATCGACTATAACAAAGTCCCCTGATCGAGTAAAAAAAAGTCCCCTGATCGATTTTAACAAAGCCCCCTCGTCGAGTATAACAAAGCCCCCTAGTCGAGTATAACGAAGTCCCCTGGTCGAGTATAACAATGTCCCCTGATCGAGTATAACAAAGTCCCCTGTTCAAGTATAATAAATTCCCTGGTCGACTATAACAAACGCTTCTGGTCGAGTATAACAAAGGCCCCAGATCGACTATAACAAAGTCCCCTGATCGAGTATAACAAAGTCCCCTGATCGAATTTAACAAAGTCCATTGATCGAGTATAACAAAGGCCCCAGATCGTCTATAACAAAGGCCCGTGATCGAATATAATAAAGACCCCTGATCGAGTATAGCAAAGGCCCCTGATAGAGTTTAACAAAGTCCTCTCATCGAGTATAACAAAGCCCCCTAATCGAGTATAATAAAGTTCCCTGATCGAGTATAATAAAGGCCCCTCATCGATTATACCAAAGGGCCCCAAATTGAGTATAACAAAGGCCCCTGATTGAGTATAACAAAGCCCCCTCATCGAGTTTAAGAAAGTCCCCTGATCGAGTATAACAAAGTCCCTGATCGAGTCTAACAAAGGCCCCTGATCGAGTATAACAAAGTCCCCTGATCAAATATAACAAAGCCCCCTCATCGAGTATAACAAAGTCCCCTGATCGAGTATAACAAAGTCCCTCATCGAGTCTAACAAAGGCCCCTGATCGAGTATAACAAAGTCCCCTGATCGAGTATAACAAGGTCCCATGGTCGAGTATAACAAAGTCCCCTGATCGAATATAACAAAGCCCCCTCATCGATTGATTTTGATTTTGCCGCTTGCAGCGGCTACTTTATTGTGCACCCCACACTCATCCTGTGAGCGGTAGCGCAAAAGGATTACAGAGTAGGGTTTACAAAGAGTCATAATAATTAACCCCAGTTGTCAGGATATTATGGCACTGAAAGTTACACAGTATTTCATTTACATTATTTGTTTAGTTCTATACATAAAGGGTAACTTATTCACAAATGCGTGAGAACAGGCGTGTGAGGCAGTATGTCTGGCCTCACACTTTGTTATTCACATTTACGTGGGAGGTATTCAAGCACATTGCGTATTTGGTTTCTGTACATGAGAATTGATATAGTTACTAAGTGCAAAAAAGTGGATACAATCTTAATATGTCGGCTATCTTGCCATTAGAGATGAAGTGTTGTGCCATTTCACACACAGTGTGCTTGGACCTGTCCCTAAAAGGTTCTATCTTCACACAGTCGAGGACGTAGTGTTCAAGCGTGTGGCCATATGTATGGCCACACACTTTACATTTAGTTTTGTTTACATCTGCTTGAGGAACATACTGCCAAAGGTACTTATATCCTAACCTTAATCTAGCGGTTACAACATCTTGTAATCTAGTGATCTTGTTACTTGCTCCATATACATGTTTCACTTGATACATCTCATCATGGTAACCTATGGATCGACTAGTGCCTGTTTGCACTTGTCTACTTGCGTCAAACTCATCAATAAGTTCTTTCCTAATTACAGTTTTAAGGGTTCTTTTTGACAGTCCCAAATTGTATTCAACGGTGTCTTTGTTAGACGCGAGTTTGGCGAGGGCATCAACTCTGTCATGTTTTATGAGGCCTATGTGAGAGGGGATCCACAACAGTTTGACCCTGACACCCCGGTCAACAAGGCACGCATATTTGTGTCTGGCTTCAGAGACAAGAGCGTGACAACCTGAGTCGAGGGTACCAAGGGCAAGTAGTGAGGATAGAGAGTCAGTGATGATGAGACTGTCAGTAACAGTGGTTTCAATTAATTTAATAGCTGTGAGTATGGCAACTAATTCAGTTTGTAGAGTGGATGCCCAGTTGTTAATTCTAACTCCTTTCTCAATTATATTACCGTCAGGTTGAGTCACAACAATAGCACTTCCAGCCCTCCCACAGGCGGTGTTTAGAGATCCATCAGTGTAGATGATCTGTGTGATATTATCATCAGTCTGTAGAGTGTGTATGTGTTCAAGAGCTCTCAATTTGGCAGTGTGTTGGAGATAAATGCTTTGTATAATTAATTTTTTAGGCGGATACGTCGGTATTGTGATATCGAAGGGAACTGTCCGCCAGGGTGGCAGGAAGCGCTGTTGTGTCTCAACTTTGTACAGGTGGTCTAGTCCAAACATCTTCATATGTGTAGCTGTAGTTTGGATCCATTTAGACTCAGTAGTCCCATGGTTCATACATTCTAGCAATTTTAAGGAAACAATGTTATCAGGATCACCACGCAGAAGACTCAGGGCTATCATGAGGTTGACTTCAATTATTCTATCTTTAACACTGGGTATACCTAGTTCTTTCCTCATATTAAGTACTTTAGTGCTCATGGGACATCCTAGGATAATTCTGAGGGCTTTATTTTGCATTTTCTCGAGCTTGTCAACGCCTTTCCCGTCACGAATGACCAGGGCTGGTGCGTGGTAATCTATCAGAGATCTTATATAGCCTAGGTACATTGTTTTAACAATTCTAATATCAGCACCATAGTGCGGGCTGTACCCCGCTACACTTCTAAGAAGTCTCAATCTGTCAGTACATTGGCGGGTTTGCTGTTGTATGGCAGGTAGGGTACAAGGGACGGAAACACCAAGATATTTAAAAGAAGAAACATAGTCAATAGTGTTGTTACCTATCTTGAACTTGGCGGGGCCGCGTTTGCGGTTACCAGCTTGTTTGTTGAACACCTTAGTTTTGTCAGTGGAGATAATAAGACCGAGGTGTTCACAGGCTGCGTATACATGGTTCAGGGTGGTTTGCATTTCACGATGAGTTTTAGTATGTATAAGAATATCATCAGCATAGCTGATTGAGATATTGCTGGGGTTGTCTGGTATTAAATTTAATAATGCATTCATAAGAACATTGAACAAAGTGGGGCTAAGTACTCCACCTTGAGGGGTACCAAGTTGCATATCTTTAACTTCACTTTTGTAACCCTGAAACAGTGCAGCAGCCCTTCTGTTGGTTAGGTAACCACTTATCCAGTGTAACAGCCTACCTCCTATATCCATTTTGGCTAGTTCGTACAATATCAGTTGCCTATTGGCAATATCAAATGCAGCTTTTAGGTCAAGAAATGTGGTGTATCTGTGCCTTTCATCACCATGCACAGTTAGGAATGTGGTGATGCAATTATGTACACCTTTACCATGGGTGAAGCCATTTATGTTAGGAGACATGTGTTCTCTGATTCTATATATGAGTCTGCCAAGAACCATCCTCTCAAAGGTTTTACACAGGCAGCTGGTTAGTGATATGGGACGAAAGGCATCAGGCTGTCCTGGTTTCGGTATTGGTACAACAATACTGCTGGTCCATGATGTGGGTAGTTGGCCCTCGGCATGACTCATATTGTACAATACCAACAATGGATTGCCTGGCACGCGCCTTAGTAGTCTAATGATGTTGTAGGTGACTCCGTCCTCTCCAGGGGAAGTAGACCTACCCCTGGCGAGGACGGCGTCAAGCTCCCACTCAGTATATGGAACATCACACTCATCGTGCTGTTTGCCCAGCATAAAGCTAATAAGATTACTTCTCTCTACAGACTTCGCATCAAGGAGTCCCCGAGTCCTAGCTGGTAACATGTCATAGCTCGACACATGAGCCCACTTTGTTATTAGCTCATTCGACTTTTGCAGAGGGTTTGGATGGGAGACGTGTCTTCTGTTTTTACCTCTGATTATGTTTATGTCTTTCCAGGCTTTGCTGAGGGATGTGTGTTGGTTCAGGCTGTTGACATATGTCTCCCATGCATTTTGTCTGAGTTCGTTTACACGTTCCCTGACAGCAGCAAGGGAAGCTTGATACAATTGTAACATTTGAGGTGTTCTAAATTGTCTGTAACCCTTACCCACCCTCCTGATCCTAGCCCTGAGTTTTTTCAGCTCAGGGTCATTATAGCACTGCTGTTGCCTGTTCCCATTATGCTGACCACGTTTTCTCCTTTTTTTGGTGGAGGCATTGTTGGTGAAGTATACATAAGTCCTATCTATCAGATCGTCATGGAAACTTTGGTAGTTGTCAGGCTTGTAGTCCTTGTACCAGTCATGGATGAAGTCTATGAACTGGCTTTCATGTTCTTGCTTGACTGTGATTCTACGTCTGTTGAGTTTACCACCAGTGGGGGTGTCATTGGCTACATGTATACTAGCTTGGATTGGGCTGTGGTCAGACATAAGATCAGTGACAACATCAGAGCTATGAGTTGTGTATGATAGATTAAAGCCAATACATTTGTCTAGACCCCCGCCATAGATGTGTGTTGGTTCATTATTACCTATAATTTGAACATCTTCATATGCGCTGAGAAGTGAGGTAAGTCTCCTACCATTGGTGTTAGTGGTGGAGTCACCTAATTTCTTGTGTCTAGTATTCAGGTCACCCATTAGGACAGTGGGCTCAGTGTGTAAAAAGTCTGGGAGATCTGTGTACTGAAACTGAGCTGAGGGAGCATAGGCGTTTAGCACGTTGAGTGTGGAGTTGCCCAGGTGGATAGTGATCCCATGGTAGTGAAGGTTGGTAGTCTTTTTGGATACAAGAGGTACATGCGGGAGTGACTTCTTAACATACATCAAACATGTGTGAGTAGAACTAGGATCATAATACACATAATTGGGCAGACTGGGTGGGGGCTTACCATTAGGTGTGAGACACTCCTGCAGACACACAATATCGATGTCCTCAGTCACAACTTTGTGGTGTAGGTCAGGGTATCGTTTTCTAAGGGATGAGAAGTTCCAACTCATCACCTTCACTGCTCTGTATATTTGCCTGGTATTAACACTGGCCATTATGAAATGTATTTGGAACTTTGTCTGGTATTTACACTGGCCATTATGAAATGTATTTGGAAAGAAGCAAAAGGCATTGTATGATACTGTTCTTTTCTGCGCTGCCTGTCCCTTCGGCAGGCAGTAGGCCAGTTAACCTTTTTGAAACATTTCTGGAGCATGTACGGCTCAACAATTGTTGTATTTCAGTGGCAGACAACAACACACTTTGGTTACACTCGACATCACCACCATTTTCTGTTTGTGCTTGTTCATCTTCACTGACCATGTCCACAGAGGCATCAGTAGAAGTGTTACCAGTATCACTATTTTCCTCTGCGTGGACACTAGTTCCTGGTGGGTCTTGAGTTTCCACATCTGGTACTGACATCTGAATGTCTTCAGTTTGACTGTAATTTTTCCGTAGCTGCTGCACTGTGTTGGTGGTGTTTTTTTTCCTTTAGTGTATCACAGAGGCTCCTTAACATTTCAATTTGAGCTGTAAACTGAGCTTTGAGTTCTTTAATTTCATTTTTCAAATCATAGATCTCTTCACGTTGTGCGTGTTCATGGAGTGTGTTGGCAGCTACCTGTTGTGTCGGTACGTCTGTGTTGCCCCATGCTGATCTTTCGATGACTGCTGGTGATGACCCTGGAGCTTTGGTGGGGAGGGCGGGCCAGGGGTTGGCCGTAGGGAGTACCCTAGCAGCTTTAGTGTTTCTTGAGACCTGACTGGGTGGCGGGTCTGGGCGCTGAAGGGGTGTAGGAGCTCTAGAACACTTAGGGTGCCATACAGGAACTCCAACTGTTTTGCAGTTAATACACTTCTGTTGGATGACACCCCCTTGAGCAACTGTATCTCTGCAAACCTGTGTTGCATGTTGCCTTGAGCAGAGACCACACTACGGCTTAGTCGAGGGGCATAACCGGGCCACATGGCCCCAGTGCTGACAGTTGTAACACCTCCGGTTAGGGGGCTGATAGAGAGTTACCTTCAGAGTCCGATAGGCACCACGGACTCGAATGGTCTTGGGTGGGTCTTGCGAGCCAACCCAGTCTGCAATGACTGCATTCTTGCCCCTGAGTCGCTTCGTCCTTCTGATGTAGGGATGAGCTTCTAGTAGTGTAGGGGTCTGGTACTGGTCGAGCCCTATGATTATTATGGTCTTCTTGCTCGATGGTTGGGATGATTGTTCCATGGTTATTCCCCTTATGCTATTGGTGAGGAGATCCTGTATGACTGCTGGGTCGTTTCTAATCAGAACATGATCTTGTGTACCGACTCTGAACTGAAACTCAGCCTCAGGATATTTGTCTTCCGCATCGTTCAGCCAGAGATACTTGTCTTCAGGTGATGTACCTCCAGGGAAGTACAATCTTACTCTCATGGGGGGTTGTGGTTGTAGTTGATGGTCTCTAGGTCTTTCTGCCTTTCCGGCCTTCCGCTTGTTCCTGGACTGAACTAGTTGAAAGCCACCTTCTCCGTTGGTGTCAAGGTCAACACCACAGTCGCCTGGCTCACTCAGTGCATGAGGAGAGTTAAAGCGAGTAGCTGGGTCTCCAGTCAACTCAGACATGGTGGAGTTACAGGGCTCGACTTATATGCCTACGTCAGAGGGCCGAGGACTGCTTGGCACTCCTAGGAAGTCAGCGGTGGTTGGGAGGCGTAACCCTCTTAGAGGACAAAGGAGACTGGCATCTACAGCGTATTAGCGGTGTGAGGGGAGGCCATGAGCGGGCCTCCCGCGGAGGGAGTGTGGTGTCGGGGGGACTAAGGTAACAGGAGTTTTCTCAGTTTATAAACACTTTTATTACACTACACTTGTTCTTAATAGTATCTCTGTTTTTCTGGTTAGATACAGTATCAAAGTCAATTTTAGTTTCAAAAGAACTAACCAGCTTGGCACACTATGAGGACGGGGGTTTGTGTAAACAAACCCTCACCACATGGCCGAGCGTGACCACAAGGGTATAGGCCTTGCCTCGCGGGCACCTACACCTACACACGACACAGTGCTCAACACACGGTAGTTCACTTGTTATACAGGCAACATATTTGCAGTTGTTGACCTATCCCCACCCTACTGGGTGGTGTTGTGTTATTTCGAAGTCAAGTGTGAAGCCGACCCACTGTTGTTCTCAGAGTGGACTGATTAGCACCTCCTTGTCAGGAGATGGCGGTCAGTTCCCAGCTGTGCTTATCTCACTGGCGGGTCACGGCTCTCACTGGTACTGTCTAGTACTGAATTCACTGGCTTAAACACTGTTCATAACTGTTCAACACTGGTTCCACTTCTTTCCGAAACGAAATGTCACTTTTGATTGTTGATATCCCGGTGGTGAGGATGGGTCGGGGAGAGGGACGTGGGGAATGGGCCGAACATTGGCCAAGGGTGAGAGCTGCTCAGCAGGAGCAGCGCCTAAATAGGTCTTGACCCTACGGTGGTCAGGTCATCACTGACTGGTGTATCAGTGGTTGAGTCTGGTGATACACGAGTAGTTTAGGCAAGGTAGAGGGGTATAGGGAGGTGAACGGGGACTTCTTCTCAGGGGTATATAGGCAAGGTCTATAGAAGAGGAAGTCATCCCAGACCTGACCCAAAATGCGACCCAGCTCGTGCATGACGTCACCGGTAGAGAGGTCGAGAGACCAGGTGTCCTCAGTCACATAATGTCCGCTAATTGTGTTGTGTTTGGATGTAATTATTGGTTCAAACGAGATGGAAATATACACTTCCATACACGTCCTAAAGATGAAGAACTAAGATACGGTGGATTAACCTCTTCAAGAGAAAAGACAACTTTAATACTGCTAATGCTCAGATATGATCGGTGGGCATTGAGCAGCTGCCAGAGGCTGACAGAATCTGCAGTCCATTGTAAAAGTAGTTTGATAACTATTGAATATTAATTTTATATATTTGCCATAAGTTTACCATAAATTTAACACGAGAGATTCCGTAAATAATGTCGAAAGCAAATAAATCTCTCTTCTATAGACCTTGGGTGGCCCTAGTGCCAGCCATCCTCTCACAAGAGGGGCATCCATTATTGTTACGTCACTAAATATATTATAAGTATATACTGCAGTAAGTATATAACATAAAAGACTAAGAACATGGAAATATATATGTTTAGGTTCAGTGTTTATTTAGTAATTTATTACTTGTACTTATTACTGGTATATAATTTTCCCTCTCATCTACAGTTTAAGTCCTTACTATTGTTTTAAGTAACCTTTGGTTTAATTGTTTTTCTCCAAAACTTACGTTCACGTTTACATTTTTTTAGAATATATCATAATAATAATATATCACCTATGATGATTAACCTGCATTTAAAACGAAACAAATAATTAATAACACTTAGGTAATATTTGTTAAGGTTAGGTTAAGTTAGTTTAAGTTTTCTATTAAACAATTTATTAATACCTAATATAATGAAGTACATGATCGCCGATGGCCAGTTAGAAGCATAAAATAATACATAGAAGTTATCGATATAAGGCAATTATCCCAATTTAGTTTAATGGCCAGGATTTATAGTCTACGATTAAGCTTTTACAATTCATCAGTCGTTTTAGTCAAATAGAGATAACTTTTTGGTTTTATTATTACAACTTAATTAAGATTAATTCGTATATGGTAAAATTTAGTGTTCCAGTTAAAACGTCGTTTACTGTCATATGATGGTTAAATTATACTTTAAGTAGGTTAGGTTAGGTTAGGTCTGGTCAGGTTACATTATGCAGGAAGGTATTCATTTATATGTATATTTATGATCTACAGGATCGTTTTTGGCCAGTCAAAAGTTTCCAGAAAAGAGAAATACATAGAAATTATCACTAATGGCCAATTATCCCTATTTAGTAACAGTTTTAAATTTGAATTGAATTGTAACAGTTTATTAACATGGCTGAGCCAGTTGAGAACCTGAGCTCTCTTTGAGGTACCTGATACATTTATCTCAAGGAAGTATTATATAACATTTAGTGTCATCTGGAATAGTACAATAGCATGGTGGTAATAAGAACATCTCATAATGTTACCACGGTTATCACTTCAATATTTATTTATTTTATTATTTATTATTTTTATTTTTTATATATTTATTTATACAGTACATACATATACACATACCTATACATATATACACACACACACATATATATATATATATATATATATATATATATATATATATATATATATATATATATATATATATCTTGATAAAATCACACGGGAGAATGGAAACAACGGAGTACCTTAGCTTTCGTCTTTATTCAAGTATATATTAGGTGGAGCTCCGCTTTTATTTGTTTGTTTTCGTATTATTTAAGTCATCTATTTGTTAACATTAAGCTTAGAATAAGTAAAGCTTATAAAAAAAACATTGAAAAACTCTCAAGTGACTTTGTAACATATAATTAAGTCGAGATAATAATACCAATACGACGTGCTGGTCAAGCTCCTAAAGAGTTGTCCGGGGGTCTAGCTAACCTCTGGTCGGGGCTTGACCAGCACGAAAAAAAAAAAAAAAATTTACTAAACGTGATTTTGGCAACCTGTGGTGTAATAGTCAGCATGCTCGCCTTGCAAGCGAGTGGACCCATGTTCGATTCCCGGACAGAGTGAAACTATGAGCATTTTTTTTTACGCCATTTGGCTTTCTATTTACCAGTAAATGGGAACCTGGATGTTAATCGATTTGCGGATCTTATTCTGGAATAATGGTTAGCCAATGCAGTTGAAGAGTTGTCCGGTCTTCTCGGACTATTCCTTGAAACCGGGTCATACAACTCGTTAACTTAGGGTGTGGTTGTGGTGTTGGCGACAGATTCTATCACCTTAAACAAATTCACGCCTTGGTGGCCCTAGGGCCGGCCATCCTCGTACACGTAGGGCAACCATTATTGTTACGTGTATAATATTACCATCACTACCACAACCAGCATTATCACTACTATTGTTACCTTCTCAACTATCATCATTCCTTCCCTCTTCCTCCTCTTGCCTCCATATTTTAATAATTATCGTCTCTAATATTATTATTATGAGTATAATTACTATTATTATTTCCGTATTATTATTATTATTATTATCATTATTATTATTATTATTATTATCATTATTATTATCATTATTATTATTATTATTATCATTATTATTATTATTACCGTATTATTATTATTATTATTATTATTATTATTATTATTATCATTATTATTATTATTATTATTATTATTATTACCGTATTATTATTATTATTATTATTATTATTATTATTATTATTATTATTATTATTATTATTATTATTAACAATACAACATGTGGCTGGAACAACAGTAGAAATTAAAAATAAGATAACAAAGTTGTATTAAATTAACAATTAAAACACAAACAAGACCCACAGGTACAAGTCGATCAGTTTTTTATCATGAGAGAGAGAGAGAGAGGATGAGAGAGAGAGAGAGAGAGAGAGAGAGAGAGAGAGAGAGAGAGAGAGTCCCTGGCTCACTGTTAAGTTATGACATAAAGTTGTTGGTAAATATATGGTATGGAAATTGTGTTGATACTCTCTCTCTCACACACACAGACACACACACACACACACACACACACAGACACAGACACAGGCACACACACACACACACACACACACACACCAACCACTAACAAACAACACATCACAAACAAACAAGCAACAACACAACACATACAAAAATGACACCACAAAAAATATCATTCCAAAAAGCAAACAAACAATAAAACAAACAAACATACATACAAACAATAAAACAAACAAACATGCATACAAACAATCAAACAAACAATACAAACAATCAAACAAACAAACAGACCCTGTTCAACAAACCACCACCATCAAGGACTTCACTGACCTACCACCACTACCACCACCACCTCCTACAACACTATTTTTTTTTTATTGGGCACTCCCCTACATCCTTGTGTAAGGTGAAGCGCAGAAGCGTTTACAGCACCCAACAGGGAAGCATGCTAAGTTCATGCTTGCCTTTATGTCTCATTAGTTAAGGGCGCAGAAGCACTATTTATAATCCAAAAACTCCCCAAAGGTCACTCCTGCCTCGGTGACCTTTGCGGGGTAACACTGCCCGCTGGTCTAGATCTGGCGAGAAAACTGCCTCCACCCAAAGGCTACTTGTTGGGTGTTACAAAGCGCCTGCTGGGTGTGTTGGGTGATTTAGGTGAGTCTCCCCCCGCCCTCCCCCAACAATCTCCCATCCCCCCTCTCCACCCACAACCCAGGGCCAAGGTGTGTAAGGTTAAAGCGTTCGAATTTTAATTGGGTTGATGAAATAATGCATGTGAGGAGGAGGAGGAGGAGGAGGAGGAGAAGTAGAAGAAGAAGAAAAAGAAGAAGGCTAGATTACGTTAGGTTAGGTTAGGTCTGGTCAGGTTACATTATGCATGAAGGTATTTATTTATATGTATATTTATGATCTACAGATCGTTTATGGCCTCTTCCCCCTCCCCCCCCACTCACCTTCACCTTGTCCTCCCTCTCACTTCCACCCCCTCCCCACTCCGGGATTGTAACTAGTAATTGTATTCAGTTCACCAACAGTAAGAAGAACGAGAGATAAGTTTATCTTTGTTCGCATCACTATGTGTAATAAGTAACCGAGAGAGTAATTAAAATCATGCTTAGTGTGATAAAAAAATTATTAGTGTGATAAAACTATGTTGGGTGACGGTGAGTGCGGGGATGATGGACACCCAGACAACAAACATGTGCTTGCTTGAAGAACTGGAGAACGTGGCGTGGACTGAAGTCTGGGGAGTATGCGCTGTGTGACGCGACAAGGATAACAACAGTTGGATATTTGAGTCTTGTGGTATACAGTATACATGGATCACGCGCACCTACAGTATTATTGGGTGACTAGAGTATGCTATATAAGTGGTGTGTAAATTCTTTGAGGGACAAAAATCACGGACGATAATTTAGATGTATTTATCAATGACACACATCGGCATAGTCATATATCTCCATCCTATCTCTAAGATGGCGAGGCACCCATCTCTCCCGAACCGATATTTCATCTGATAATTATCAAATAAGAAAAACTCTTCGCATCATAGCACTTATTTTTTTTATTGATAATATGTAACAATTATACCTGACAATGTTTGATTTAGATTTGTGTGTGTGTGTGTGTGTGTATGTGTATATGTGTGTGTGTCTGTGTGTGTGTGTGTGTGTGTATGTGTAATAATAATAATAATAATAATAATTAACGGTTTATTGAAAGAGCTTGGCAGCCAGAAGGCTGAAAATATACAGTTACATATTTGGGGAATGGGTTTCGAATTACAAATAATATACAAGTAACATAAGTGACACAAATAAGACATATAATAACTAGATGGGGAAAAGCTCAAACTACAGTTCATTTCAACATAGTGACAGTGCAAGGAGTAGTGTTTACTGGGAGTGAATACACTGGTTTATTACAAGTTATTGATAATTTTTACAATGGTTGGGACTGGGCTGTTCTTATAGCGATCAGTTCGTGCACGTATGGGCTGGATGCGGTTGTGGTGTCGAACAGCAATTCTCGGACTAGGGATCTCAGGTGGTAGTAAGAGCCGGTGTCGAGGATGGTGTAGAAGCTTCTTACCAAATTTGCAGATGAGGTCGTGGTGATGGTCAGTGAGAGTCGAAAGGGTCAGTGTGTTGAGCGCTTCTTGATATGTGGAGTAGGAAGGGGAGAGAATAATCTTGCATGCCCTCTTTTGCACTTTTTCTAGGTGTTTACGTTGTGTGGCATTTAGGGAGGAAGACCAGGTGGGGGAGGCATAGGTGAGCTTGGGAAGTATGAATGTTGTGTAAACACTGAGGAGCTCGGGTGCAGGAACTCCGAGGGGCTTGAGTCGGCGGAGGAGGTGGAGACGGAAACTGGAGGATTTGACAAAATCACTGACGTGTGGTTTCCAATTTAGTTTGTTGTCTATGGTGACGCCGAGGAGCTTCGTGGAATCTACAACCTGGAGTGTGTTCAGACCTAGAGTAATGGAAGGAGGTGGGACAATGTCGGAGGAGAGGTTGATGTGCATAACCATGGTCTTGGTATGGTTGATGGTGACATGGTTGCTGGTGGCCCAGTTTTGGAGACTGTTCAATATATCCTGAAGGGCGGTATAGTTGGGAGCAGAATTGTTGACGCTGATCCCAATGGTGGAGTCGTCGACATATTTCCAGCGAGCAGGGGTTTCTCTTAGGGCATCATTGATGAGCATAAGGAAGCAGAGTGGTCCCATCTTGGTACCTTGGGGGACGCCACAGGTGAGTGACTGAAGGGTGGAGACAGCCCCTCGGAAGCGTACAGCCTGGCGTCGGTCACTGAGGAAGTCTGTAAGCCATGGTATAAGACTTCTCCGAAGCCCGAGGTCAATAGCTTTGTTGATGATTATATTGTGGTCGACTAGGTCGAATGCTTTAGTGAAATCAATGAAGGCGACAGCTACAGACGTTTTTCGTTTCTCGAGATGGCGGTATATGTAATCGAGAAAGCTGACAAGACAGTGAGTGGTGGAGGAAGTTTTCATGTTGCCAAATTGTTGAGGGTCTACGACTGCTGCAATATCAGCATAAGCCCAGTCGAACACAAAACTTTCACAGATTAAGCTGGGTATTGGGGTGATTGCAATAGGTCGTAGCTGATTTAAGGATTGTGGGCTGGTTGACTTGGGCACTGGTGATACATAAGAGGTCTTCCAGTCAGCTGGGCATCTGGCTTGACTGAGAGAAGCATTGATGATGGAGCATAGGGGTTTAGCAAGCTCCGGGGAGAACTCCTTGAAGAGTTTCATTGGGAAGTCAATGGGGGTGGTAGAGCGTTTTAATTTTAGTTTGTCCAGGCGTTTTGCTACTTCAAAGTCTTCTACTAAGTCAGTGGGAAGGGGGGCTGGTAGGTAAGCAGGGAGAGTGGTTGTGTCAAGCCGGGGGAGCGTCTGGCATATAGTAGCGAAATGGTTATTTGTTTGCTCAGCTGCGTCAACATTAGTAAGATGGCTAAGGAAGGGGAGAGGGTGTGTCTTATTGTTTAGTCCACAGAGTTCTTTAAGCTTACCATACCATTGACTGATGTTGGTCTGCTTCAGGTGTTGTAATTTGGTTGGGTAGTGGGACTTCTTTGCAGTGCGTATTTCGCGGATGACTCGGTTGCGAAGGGACCTGTAGCGGATGTGGTCATTGAGATGAAAGGCTCTGTCTCTCTGTTGCATAAGTCTTTTGATCCGAGGTGTGATCCAGGGCAAGTCAGCTGGGTGAGATCTGACGGACTTCTCGGGGAAGAAGTGGTGGTGAGCTTCCGTGGTGGTGTTGGTATAATTTATCCATTTGGTTTCCACGTCATCCACGCTAAGTACTTCAGTCCAGGGATGGTGAACTATCCACTGCCCGAAGAGGCGCACTGCAGAGTCAGTAATCGGCCTGTAGGTCTTGATGTAGGGTCTCTGTACTTGAGTGGGAGTGGCAGCTGGGGACCAGAGCACTGATAAGTGTGTGCTACACCCGATAGGAGGCATTGGTTGAGGTGGTTGGTACTGGTCCGCTAAGTCAGTTAAGATAAGGTCAAGGGTATTTTGACCGTGTGTGGGGAAGGTCGCAACTTGTGATAGTGATAGCTGGTCCTGGATATCAGTGGTGTCAATTTCATTAAAATCCCCACATAATACTAACTTGGCACATGGGTACCTAACTCTGAGGTGGTCTGAGGTGGTAATGAGATGATTGATAAGAGTGTCTCTGGTGGGTGAGCGAGGCGGATGGTATGCCACACAGATTATGATGGAAGCAGTGTTGCGCGGGTGGGCCCGTGGCACAACACGTACCCATAATGCTTCCACATCTGCTGGGACTTGAACATCCAGGCGTGACGGGCGTAGGTCATCTTGACAGAAGAGGGCAACGCCCCCTCCGCGTCTATGTGAACGAAGGTGATGAAAGAGTTGATATCCCTCAATATGACACGTTTCAGGCACAATTTGCCAAGCCTCACATATGGCAACGACGCTCGCGGCGGCTGACCTGACTGTAGTTGCCAGCTCGTCGAACTTGTTAGCTAGGGAAGTGACGTTGGATAGCAGTAAAGACGGGAGATCATACCATATCCGTGGAACTTCAGTGTGGTGGTATGGTCTGTCAGGGGTGGGTTTCTCTGGTTTCCTAGTGGAGGTTACGGTTCTAATGGGCTTATGTGTATGACGGCCTTGTCTACGGCTACGCGCGTGGAATATGTTCAGTGACTTGAGTCGCGCGATAACACTGCCATCAGGATAACCGTTCCCACGCTCTAGATGGTACAGAGTGCGTCGGGAGTAAGTGAGTGGTGGCCATCTGTTGATATCTGTTGTGGGCGGACGGAAGTGTTTGTCAATGACGGCACTTTGAGGGCCACTGACACTGGTAGACATCTGTTAATATTTGTCAGTCGTAAAGACCGTGGGTCTTTGTCCCTGGTGCCTTGGGGTCGCCGACACAGTTTTCACGATATATGTTAACACCGCGGTGGTCCTTGTCACTGGCACTTTAAAGGTGACCGATAAAGTGCCCACTGTCTGACTTTTCCTTGGGGTGCACTATCGAGCACTGTATGATAATCACTTATTGCACTGATGATGTGAATGTTTTGCTGAGAAAGTTCCGGTCAAGTTAGGTCGGGTCCAGTCACACTGCTGTGCTTTTGTGCTTTTCCTTAAGTGCACTATAGGAACACTGCTCGGTAATCAATCGTTCACTAATCACTAGTATGTTTTGCTGAATAGATCCCGGTGAAGTAAGGCTGGTAGGGCGTTGGGGTATAGCAGGGGGAGGGGGCAGGGCCAAACAGACTCGGCCTGGCTACTAAAACCGGGAGCGCCTTCGGGGCACGTCTTGTGTGTGTGCGTGTGTTTGTGTGTGTGTAGCCAGAATAAAATAGCAAGTGCGTGACAAGCGGTGAAAGGGTTAAGACACTATTTGGTACACTCACTTGCAAGAATTTTTAATAACTACCAATGAAAGACTCCTCTTGTAGTATTTATTTGGGCAATATTCCTCAAAATTCTAATGTGCTGCTCAAACCAAGGCACTGCAATTATTTTATAGATTAGTGAGTCGTAAGGTATCGACGCCTTTCGCCAGAGGCACAAGAGCCAATCATTTTCGTGTTAATTTCTTGGTTGTGGTTTACTTTTTCTCGCTCGCCAGTCTACACAGACAGCGAAGCTCTTTAGCACATGGTCAACAAATTAAAAGATGATAAACGCCCAATAATAGCTATGGGTATAATGGCGAAGTACACTAATTGGGACATAATCAGCGATATTTTCAATGTTTGGTGTGTAATGTGCAGTCATGATGAAAGAGTGGAAGGCGGCCCTCCTCGCCATAAAGCAGCGAAGCAGGGGTGGAGACAGACTAGCTCTCTGCTCCACCTTGTTATAATGTACGTGATGAGTCGATGGTGCCGAGATAGAGCAATGATCGCACCTTACACTTCATACCATGGCGTGCCTGGCAATTACACGACGAAGCTCTGCATCCTAACACTGTTTACAGTGCATGGACCACTTCATGTGTAAATGGTCCTTGACTGCATATCTCTCTTGCTACCCATAAGAAACTTGGTGGACCCCGCTGGATGCTGCCCTCTGACTCTCACACTGTCTTTGACTATAGAGGATTATGCCTCACGACTGAAAGTACCGCTTATGAGTTCAAGAAATAGACATATCTAGATAAGTGCAACAAAGTGTCAGTGACTAATTCTGAACAATATAATTCCGAAGCGGCGATAAAGATCATTTAAGCCCCAACACGTACCGGTCATCTCGCCTGTGATGCTCAGCTGAATGCCAATACCGCGGTACATACCACAAGACTAACCAAGCAAGAAATTAAATCACTTCCGTATGCAAGTTGGTGTTGGTAACTGGCTGGCGCGGACATCCATCACTGTACATCAGCTCGTCCATCTGTCCAGCTGCCTAAGCGACACAGACATCCATCCATTTGCATGTAACACCTGGTGGTGACCCCCATCAGCGCTCAACAACCAGTTCCTCCGCCTCCTGTGCCAGCGATGTTACTGATATTTAATTCCATGCCACTTCCACTGTCAGATGACTAATCCTCTCAACAGGCCATCATAGGTATAATTATTTTATTCTTCATAGTGATGTGTTTGATTGCTCTTCATTTTAATAATGGGGGGCCGAGGTGCGAGGTATCATACTTCAGCAGACTCAGAATTAAATTTTCACCGAGATTTATTTAGATTTTTTATTGATAGTGAACATGGAAGACTTTGGTGGGGAATAAATGTATCTGAGGAAGAATATATCGTGTAAAAAACTTAGCATTGGGATGGCTGACAGCTGTAAACAATGAGTGGGATTGAAAGATGATTTTTACAAGAAAGTGTAATACTGGATGTATAGCTTGATCCTCTCTCTCGTTACGTCAGTTTATTGTGATGGTGCAAGATTATAATGGTTTATAGGTCTCTTTAACTATCGAGGTCCAAAGGTGTATAATCAGTGGTTCACCGATAAAGGTCACTCCAGCAGAGGAATCATTCACACTTACTTGCCGATCGCTACCAAAATAGTCACCGTTGACAGACTACCTTACTCCAGCGAACATGTTACTCCCGCCCGCTAAGTAAGCCCCTTCACTCGGTATGGTTCTTTTATGATATATCTGATGCACAGCCGACAGTGTGAAGTCTACTGAGCTAAAATATCATAGTCTGTTGTTGTAGTTGTGACTTGCCATCCAAAGCAGCCACTCTCTCTCCAGCACCTGAGTGAAGGCTGTCAAGATAAGTAATTGGTACCGTGACGGAGGGGTCGTAGATCAGCCCATGGTCCGGCTTACTAACAGTTACGTGAGAAACGTCTTCTTTTCACAATTTATGTGCTAAAGAAATTGTGAAAATAAGCATTGTATTTTTGTTTAATTTTTAACAAGTTTACAAATAACTCAATTTCGCTCACCAAAACAAAAATATAAGGTTTTAGGTTTTTAAAGCTCGTCAGAACCAGTGTATTATACATTACCGAGGGGGTGGCACCGACCGACAGGCATGCATGCCAGCCGGCAAATGAATGACACGCGCAACCACAGCTTTACTAGGTAACAGATAAATTACAAATTAAACTGTTATTACAGTGAGTTGTGGCTTATTGTACACTGATAGTACTGACTTGACCGTTTCTGCCTCATTAAAAAAAACACCGGGGTTACTACACACACACACACACACACACACACAGTGTGGAATAACCAGGATCTCTTGACCTTCTTTGTTTACAACGTCCATCCCTGCACACTGATAATGGTGGCGGTGTGTAAGTCAGGCTGAAGTAACTGTTATCACAGCAGCTGTGACCTAGAGGACAACAACCTTTCAGTGGAGAAACTGAGATCAGCCTCTGGTGTTTTGTGAACGAGAAGTGAAGACGGATTGGACTAGGGAGCCTCAACGAGGTTTGGTAAATTCGTTTTACCTGTAGTATCATGTTAACTCCCTCTCCCCTCCTCCCCCCTCCCTCCTCTCTCCTCCCTCCCTTCTCCCTCCTCCTTCCCAAAGACGGAAAAAATATGATGCTGGCATATCTTGTGGACAAAAGGGTCATATGTCTTCTGAGAATGACGAAAGCGATTAATACCAGACAGGTATCATGGAGCTCCAGGAGATGTTGCTAGACGACAGAATTAAGTTACGTTTCTCTCTCAACCTAAGAGGCATCAATTTTCCGTCGTTAAGTTAATTATTATTTTCTCAGTGTCAATCTACCTAACGACATTATTAGAATAACTCAACTACTGCTTAAGACTTTCGATGGACGTAAATTATGTTAAACTTCATCTCAAAGCTAAAAATGCTGCTAATGGCATCTTTTGCAAAGGTATTAGAATCATTAACAATTGATCGCAATCACTTGTGTATATAAGCATATCAGTCAGCGAGATCAGTTCTAGTTAGGGCAGGGAGAAGACTTACATTATGTAGTCTGACTCAGCTTTGAATCTTAATCCCAAACTCCTAATATGAAGAAAAAATGTCGAGCAGGCAAAACTTCAATAATTCCGGGTCATCATTCTTACTACAGAATCAGAGAGCTCCAAATATTGATGGCATTTCGATTTAAGAATAAGGAACCATAACATCATCATAATTTAACCCAGATCTAAGGTGTCGATTGAAGCTCTGGGGGACTAAGACAAGGTGGAGTGTTCACAGGTGACAATGTTTTACTGAGCAAGCGAAATAGTATTGGATTCGTGTAACCATAAACGGCGTCTTTATCAGATGCTCGCAACTCTAAAAATTCCAGATTGAGTTAAGTTTGTGTGTATGTGTGTGTGTGTGTGTGTGGAACAAGGCTAACGAGTGTTGATGTAGCAGACAGGGGTGTGTAGTGGAGAGAGTTGATGTCTATGTGTGTTGACGAGAATGGTGTGTTATGGAGACGAGGGTGGGTAGTGGAAGCGGTCATATGTATAAAGGGGGAGGTGTATGTATGAATGGTAAAAGGTGTATGTGAAAGTGAGGAGAGGGAGGAGTGGAATTTTCTGTTGCTTCCTCAGAGTCTACTAAGAATGTAGGAATGTACAGTAGGTGATAACGGCATATAAACATACCAGTCTCCCTTACCATCGCTGCGTCATTAGTGTTGTTGTCTGTCATTTATTTCACATATGCTATTATTTTTCACTGCAACTTACCACACAAGGGTAAGGCTGGCCGGGCATGTATGTGACCTTGGAGAGTGGTAGAAAAAAATGGCAATACCGTAAAAAAAAAAAAAAAAAAAAACTTTGGCCTTTATATAAAACAAGAAGCTAATGTTCAGGTCACTGGTCCAGCCAATATCAAAAGTGCAACTAATTTTAAATAGCTACTGTCGTGGTCCTCAGTACATAAATCGCTTGATAATAACAAGTGGAATGACACTGCGTCCCGGTGTGAGTTATGAGTAGCCTTAGTAAGAGGGCAGTAGAGGAGGCAGGATGAAGGAGGAGAGTGGCACGGACCAACAGTCGAGGCTCGCTTTATCATGTACTGTATGTGGTGGGTGACTCTGGCCAGCCCTACAAAGTTATCTCCACGCGCCACCCACGACGTCCCTCCCGCCGCCTTGTGAGGGGGAGGTGGTGGTGGCGAAGGCAGTGGCGCTGAGTGTGTGAGAGAGAGATCTTGTGTATGAAAGAAGATAACGTTTGTGTGTGGATGTGAGAGAAAGTATGTGTGTGCATGAGAATATTTTGTGTATGTGTGTGTATTTCATTAATACAGTACATTGCACCAGTAAATGTTGTAATCATTTATTCTACCTCTTGTTACGACCATGTCGTATTTTTTTATTTATTTCTTTTTATATATATAACATGCTCCCATGTTGTTCCATATTATTCCTGTAATGATGTGTTAAATTTACTATTATATATTCTAGTCACCTTACTCTGTGCTGTTAAGGTTTTAAGTGTCATTATTTGTTCAAGCCCATCTTATTTCTTTATTTAGTATTGTAACAAGCATTCTTTGTTCTCTAACGACCATCTGCATCGTTAAACGACTCACCGGGGGGGTTTTTAGCAGGAATTGGCCTTATATATAAGACCCACCAGCAGACGGAGTTTAGTTCAGTCCTCTTGTCATACAGTTCACATCCTTTGAGTGACAGTCGTCACCTATTACTTACACTTATTTTATTTGTGTTGTTCCTGTCGCCACCAATGTGGTATATCTATGTGAGTACCTATTTATGTCTCCTATGTGTCCATCAGTATTTGCTTAGTTACATTTAAGTAATTCAGTGTTGTTTCACGTTAGTTAATTTCAGTGTTAGTTTTTATATGTTTATGCAGTGTTAACGTAATCCAATGCTTTATTTTTATTCTTTTGATGTTTCGATGTTTAGTATCACTTGGGTCTTAAAAGTTGTTGTGACAGCCTACGAGGCTCTTTATTGTGTTAATATTTAATTAATTAAATTCTTAAAGGTTTACTTTATTTATTTTTATTCCCTTTTTGATTTACTTCACTTTTTTTGTTTGGTTACGCCTAGAACCTGGATATTTAAGTAAATTAAGAGACGGCGTAACACTCTCACTCGTCCATAAACTGAGCCTGTCTCTTAGTAACCACCCAGAATCTCATGCTGGTCCTGTGTTAGGTGTGGTTGAGTTGGGATATGAGTAGACACGAACGGTAGAAGTGTCAGTTATACGTGATTTAGTCGGCTACCGTCTCCGTTTCATCAACCTGTTGATATATTTGACGGTGGAAAATCGCGCAGAGATACTAGGAAAAATAATATAATTGCCTACCTTAAATATCAGCTACAACTGTGAACGGACACAACTCGTTATTCACCAACATATGTATTACACAATCTTAAATGTCAACAAAATGTGGGTTAAATGATTGAGGTGTGTTGATGATAGTTGGGGATGTATGTGTGTATAAATTGTAGTGTATTATTGAATATGTCAATGAATATTTTTTTTCAAGGAATTACAGAAAATTACATAACATATACCGTAATCTGTCACCAGTAGTCGGTATTATTAGTAAACTACGAGCAGCATTTACCCATCCTTCCCCCTGGTGGAGGAACAACACACCACCATCTGCACTCCCAACCAAATTTCAGCTCTCCATCTTTAAAACTTGAACTGCATCCAAGCCTCAACTAGGGAGGGGGGGGGGGGGGTTATGGTCGGCCCCCAAACACCTCTTGTGGATGGCGATAGTGCACGTTTATACTGACAGGCAGAGGATAGACAAACAAACACAGACAGAGTGAGAAAGACAAACAGACAGACAGACAAAAGAGACTGACAGACAAAGAATAAGAGATAAAGACAGAAGGACAAACAGACTGACAGAGACAAATAGACCGACAGACAGAATGACGGACATAGACAATTAGACTGACAGATAGAGAGAGACAGACAAGAAAGATAGATAGACAAGACAGATACAGACAAACAAGCAGGCAGAGACATAGAAAATGACAGAGATTGCCAGAGACAGACAGACAGACAGAGAAAGACAAACAAATAGACACAGACAGAATGGCAGCCAGACAGAGACAGGCAATCGGAGACAGACAAAGAGACATAAAGGGACAAACAGACAGACAGAGACCGACATTGTGAGAAAGACAGAAAAACAGAAACCGTCTGTCTGTTGGTCTCTGTTTGCCTGTGTCTCATTGTTTGTCTACCTGACTGTCAGTCTCTGTCTGTCTGTGTCTTCTCTATCTGTCTGAGCTTCTCTGGCTTTCTCACAATGTCGGTCTCTGCCTGTGTTCTGTCTGTGTATAATAATAATAATAATAATAATAATAATTAACGGTTTATTGAAAGAGCATGGCAGCCGGAAGGCTGAAAATATACAATTACATAATTGGGGAATGGGTTTCTTGATTTACAAATGATGTACAAGTAACATAAGTGATACAAATATGATGTATAATAATCAGGTGCTGATAATTTTTACAATGGTTGGGACTGGGCTGTTCTTGTAGCAATCAGTTCGTGCTCTGTCCCTTTATGTTTCTGTGTCTGTCTTATTCTGTCTGTTTGAATGTCTACCTCTATATGTATGTCTATTTGTTTGTCTTTCTCTACAAAACAAATAGACACTTACAGAATGACAATACAACACAACACAACTCTCCCTACAATACTACACAACACAACTCTCCCTACAACACAACACAACTCTCCCTACAATACAACACAACACAACTCTCCCTACAATACTACACAACACAACTCTCCCTACAACACAACACAACTCTCCCTACAATACAACACAACACAACTCTCTTTACAACGCAACACAACTCTCCCTACAACACAATACAACACAACTCTCCCTACAATACTACACAACACAACTCTCCCTACAACGCAACACAACTCTCCCTACAACACAATACTACACAACTCTCCCTACAATGTGTCTCACCAGTTGCCGCTGATATATTACAAAGACATAATTGATAAATAAGTTTTATATACACTAACTCAAGATAAAGAAGGAATCGCCGTAAATAAAAAGGTCCGGCGCTCTCGTCAGGCTCGACCGCTGTCACCCAAACTGTCCAGTGACTCACCACGTAACCATAGCGTGTCTGATTGAGTTGTTAAGCAACAGGAACACTGTGGTAAAAGAAGAAATAATAACAAACTTGGAACATTTTTCTGGTTGTTTCGCCTCAACTCAAATCTGCTTTATAAAGAAATAACATGGTCTTGTTATCTAGCAGGCAGAGACAGATAGAAAATGAGAGACTGACAGACAAACAGACACAGACAAACAAAGGCAGACATTCAAACAGACAGACATAGACAAACAGAAAAACAGAGTGAGAAATGCAGACAGACAGACAAAAACAAATATAGACGGACAGACAGAGAGAAAGAGAAAGACAGACAGAGAGCAGACAGACAAACAGTCAGATAAAGACAGAAAAAGTGAGAAACATGGACAGACAGACAGACAAAAGCAGATAGACGGAGAAAAACAGACAGGCAAACACAGACAGGCAGGCAGACAGTGAAATGACAGACAGACAGGCAGACACACAGACAAAAGAGACAAACTGAAAGACAAAGAATAAGAGACAAAGACAGAAGGTCAGACAGACACACAGAATGACTGAGACATACACAGAGACAGTGGTAGACAGATGGAGACAGACAGAGTGACTGCCGGACAAACAGAAAGACAGACAAGAAAGATAGATAGACAAGACAGACAGACAGACAAACAAGCAGGCAGAGACAGATAGAAAATGACAGATATTGACAGAGACAAACAGAGAAAGACAAACAAATAGACACTTACAGAATGACAGCCAGACAGAGACAGGCAATCGGAGACAGACAAACAGAAACCGAGAGACAGACGGACAGACAAGCAGAGAGAGAGAGAGAGAGAGAGAGAGAGAGAGAGAGATTGACAAACAGAAAAACAGACAGACACACACACACACACACACACACACACACACACAGATAAGAAGAAACATCAGATAGGCACAGAAGACAAACAGGGACAAGCATACAAGAGGAGGCAGACAGACAGAAGTTTGTCTGTCACTTTCCTTCTGTCTGTCTTTGTTTGTCTGACTGTCTCTGTCTGTGTGTGTCTCTGCCTGCGTGTGTCTCTGTTTGTCTACCTGACTATCTCTTTGTCTGTCAGTCTCTGTCTGTTTGTGTCTTTCTCGGTCTGTCTATCTGTCTCAGCCTCTCTGCCCTTCTCACAATGTCAGTCTCTGCGCGTCTGTGTAACTGGCTCTCTGTCTGTCTGTCAATCTTTCTGTCTGTTTTTGTCTGTATGTCTGTCTCTGACTATCTGTTTGTCTGTCTTCTCAGTCTATGTCTGTGTGTCTGTCTGTTTGTCTGTGTCTGTCTGTTTGTCTGTCTCTGTCTGTGTGTCTGTCCCTCTCTGTTTTTCTGTCTTGTCAATCTGACTTTCTTGTCTGTCTGTCTTGTCCCTCTGTCTGTCTGACTGTCTCTGTTTGGCAGCCAGTCTCTGTCTGTCTGACTGTCTCTGTCTGTCTGACTGTGTGTGTTAGGTTTTGCTAGGGATGGGTGGTTGGGTGTGGGTTAGTTGGGATGGTTGTTGGTTACGTTTTTATTTGGTGGTGGTTGACTGTTACGTTTTTATTTGGTGGTGGTTGACTGTTACGTTTTTATTTGGGGGGTGGTTGACTGTTACGTTTTTATTTGGGGGTGGTTGACTGTTACGTTTTTATTTGGGGGTGGTTGACTGTTACGTTTTTATTTGGGGGTGGTTGACTGTTTCGTTTTTATTTGGGGGGTGGATGTTGGTTACGTTTTTATTTGGGGGGTGGATGTTGGTTACGTTTTTATTTGGGGGTGGTTGACTGTTACGTTTGTATTTGGGGGTGGTTGACTGTTACGTTTTTATTTGGGGGTGGTTGACTGTTACGTTTTTATTTGGGGGTGGTTGACTGTTACGTTTTTATTTGGGGGTGGTTGACTGTTTCGTTTTTATTTGGGGGTGGTTGACTGTTTCGTTTTTATTTGGGGGGTGGATGTTGGTTACGTTTTTATTTGGGGGTGGTTGACTGTTACGTTTGTATTTGGGGGTGGTTGATTGTTACGTTTTTATTTGGGGGTGGTTGACTGCTACGTTTTTATTTGGGCGTGATTCAAATTGAATGTAGATAAAAAAGGTATAAACCACATAGACCCTATAAACACAACTCTGCTATAACTTTTTAATCTATGCAACCTATAGTTTACACTTGTAATATTTAAAAGGTAACCAATTAAAGCACCTAACACCCTTAATGCTAAAGCCAACACTTTAAATGTAAAAGTTAAACAAATTATATACGATTCAGGGAAAATCATCCAAGATAAGAAGGCTCCACCTGTGACACCACCAATTCTTAATCTTATCATTGATCTAGTCATAACAACACTTTTATCGTTAACTTGACTTATCCTCCTTAGATTGAATAAACCTGTTAAACTGTAATAAACTAAGCGAAATCTGTAACAAACTGTTAATCCTGTGGCCAAAGCATATAAAATGAAAGCCAATAAATTAATATTTCTCATAAAAGCTACTTCTAAAATTAAATCTTTAGAATAAAACCCTGCCAAAAATGGTATTCCGCATAAAGCTAAATTAGCCAAATTTATGCAAGTTCTAGTTAAAGGTATTCTAAAAAGTGATCTCCTCATACAACGAATATCTTGGTATTCTTTTACAGTATGAATAACTACTCCAGCACATATAAATAATAGTGCTTTAAACAAAGCATGAGCCAATAAATGGAAAAAAGCTAAATCAGCAAACCCGAGAGTTAAAATTCTTAATATAACACCAAGTTGACTTAATGTTGATAAAACAATAATCTTTTTTAAATCATACTCGAAGTTAGCCCCTAACCCTGCTATAAATATTGTTAAACAAGAAATGATTAATAAAACAGATTGGGCTTCTGACCCTAGAAAAGCTGGACTAAAACGAATTAATAAGTAAACACCTGCCGTAACCAGAGTAGAAGAATGGACTAAAGCAGACACTGGAGTAGGAGCTGCCATGGCAGCTGGAAGCCAAGCAGAAAAAGGAATTTGTGCTCTTTTTGTTATAGCTGCTAAGACAACTAAGCACTTTATTAATAACAAATTTGAATCCCTTATATATCTTCTGTACAAAATAAAATTTCAACCCCCTGCTATGAATATCAAAGAAATTCTGAGGAGAATAACAACGTCACCAACCCGATTAGACACAACTGTTAGTATTCCTGCATTTGCAGATTTTACATTTTGGTAAAAAATAACTAGTGCATATGATACTAAACCTAGACCATCCCAACCCAACAAGATTCTAATTATATTTGGCCTTACAATTAAAGCACCTATAGATAGTACAAAAGCAAGAACTAAATATATGAAGCGATTAAATCTTTTGTCACCTTCTATATAATCACCTCTGTAAAATAACACTATTGAAGAAATAAAAAGTACAAATCCTAAAATATGAAAGAAATTCAATCAAAAATCAAAGTCATTACAACTGAAGAAGAATTTAAAGTTATAATTTCCCATTCAATTATTGTTATACTGTTATAATATAAACTTATGAGAGACAACAAAATGCAACTAAAAGCTCTTCTGCATAGAAATACCAACCTATTTAAATGTATAGAAATATATCAAATCACGGTTTAAAATAGATAACTTATAATTTCGGCACCACAAACCAACGTTTTTATTAAACTATTTAAACTAAAATCTTGGTAAGATTATAACTGTTTTTACAATAAGAACATTTAAAGGCAATCAATGTAATATTAAGACTAAGTATTCAGAAACTTTTCCCGAACAACAAGAAAACAACGAATTAAAAAACAACCCATGCTGTCTTATTGAGTATATATATAAAGTATACGCAGCTCTAAAAAAAGATAGCAAACCAATCCCAAATATGCTAAGTTTTCTTCACCTTACTACACTTAAAATTAATCTAATTTCCCCTAATAAATTAATAGTAGGGTGAGCCGCTATATTGCCAATTCTTAATAAAAATCACCATAATCCCAAACTTGGTATAAAATTTAATAAACCTTTATTCACCAGCAATCTTCGGCTTCCTAAACGCTCGTAGACCATATTAGCAAGACAAAAAAGTCCAGAAGAACATAGTCCATGCCCCACCATAATTACTACGGCACCGATTTGACCTCACCAACCGAAAACCACTAATCCTCTCAATACCAAGCCTACATGAGCTACGGAAGAATAAGCAATCAATGACTTAATATCAACCTGACGTAAACACATGAAACTTACAATTACCCCACCTAAAATTCTGACACTAATTCAAAACCAAGAAAATATTTTGTTTACCTCAGGATACAAGAAAAGTACTCGAATCAAACCATAACCACCTAATCTTAATAAGACACCAGCCAAAATTATAGACCCAGCTACAGGAGCTTCGACATGGGCCTTAGGAAGTCATAAATGAACTAGATACATAGGAAGCTTTACTACAAAAGCGAAAATTGTGCAAAAATATCACATAAAAGTAATAAAATTAGATCTTTCAACCCAAAGAACTAAACCTATCGTTAAACTACCGCCCAATCTGTAAAATCCTAATAAAGAAACAAGCAAAAATAAAGAAGCAAACAACGTATAAAATAATATATAGACTCTAGCCTGGATTCGCTCAGGCTGGTAACCTCAGCCTAAAAATAAAATTAAAGTAGGAATCAAAGATCTCTCAAACCTATTATAAAACAAAAGATAATCTGTTGCTGAAACGTTAAAAGTAATGCTAACAGCAATAGTAAATTTACAATTAAAAACCCCCTAGGAGAGTTATTTGTTTTTTAATTCTTTGGCTTGCACAAACATCTAAAGCCATAATCCACATTCTTAACATAATCAGAATAAAACCTAGGTGGTCAGAACCTAATCTAAACCCTAACCCTCAGACAGAAAAATCATGTCCTATAAAACACCTAAAAATAAAACACATTAAAAATAAAGAAATTTGGAGAAACCATCACTCTTTAACAAACGCAATCAATAAAATATTTATAAAAATAAACTTTAACATTGTAATGTTCTAAATCTTCTAAAACAATCGTTACCATGAGTCCGCACAATAGAAATCAATAGAGAAAGACCCAAAGCACCTTCACAAGCTGCCATAGTCAAAAAAAATAAAGTGAAATATGCTTCGATTCCTACTTTAGCTAAACAAATTACCATGACTCAAAAAATACCTAATATAATAAATTCTAAACTAAGAAGAACTCTAAGTAAATATTTTCGGTCAGAAACAAAATTTCATAACCCACAGAAAACAACGATAAGAGGAACGAAAATAAATATTAATCTAAGAATTGACATTAGTTTTAATAGTTTAAACCAAAACTTTGGTCTTGTAAACCAAAAATGAAATTTATTTTCTTAAAGCTTCAGAGAAAAAAGTAAACTTTTATCTTTAATTCCCAACAATAAAAATTTTATTAAACTACTCTCTGAAATCTTATTCTTTATTCTTCCTCTTATTTTTGCAACTTTATTGCTCTTCACACGTCTTATTCATCCTTTATCTATAGGTCTTACATTATTGATGCAAACTGTTATGATTTCACTCGCTGCAGGATTAAACAACAACTCTTTTTGGTTCTCATATATTCTTTTCCTTATTTTTTTAGGAGCTATATTAGTGTTATTTATTTATGTTGCCTCTCTTGCTTCTAACGAACCATTCAAATTTTCAGCTACAGCTTTAATAGTTATTTCAAGGTTTTCTCTATTTTTAACAGTTTTTATATTGTTAAAAGACCCTCTTTATGTTATTCCTGATATTTCTGTTCTTAGATCAGCAATTTCTTTTGTTATATTTTCACTTGATGCCACTTCTACTCTGGTAAGAACTATTTATAGGCCACCAATAATATCTTTTACTCTATTCATAGTCCTTTATCTTCTATTAACTCTTATTGTTATTGTAAAAATTGTTAATCTTTATTCAAGGACACTTCGATTATCTTATTAATGACGACACCTATTCGCAAAAGCCATCCCCTCTTTAAAATTGCTAACGGAGCTTTAGTAGATATACCTATTCCAAAAAATATCTCAACATTCTGAAATTTTGGGTCTTCATTAGGCTTATGCTTAGTTGTCCAAATTGTTACTGGTCTTTTTCTCGCTATACACTATACTGCACATATTGATTTAGCTTTCTCTAGTGTTGCTCATATTTGTCGAGATGTAAACTACGGATGACTTCTTCGCACACTCCATGCCAGGGGGTCACCAAACTTTTTTCACAGTGGGCCGGATAACTGAAAGAATGACGAGTGCGGGCCGCATAATATTTAAATTTAAATTGTATCACAACGTCTCGTGTTCCATACGTTTTATCAAGCAAATTCAAGTACCGTCGGTGGGCCTGATGAACTGACGTCGCGGGCCGGATCCGGCCCGCGGGCCGTAGTTTGGTGACCCCTGCTCCATGCTAATGGGGCTTCTTTTTTCTTTATTTGTCTCTACTTACATATTGGACGTGGTATATATTACGGATCCTATTTATTTTTTCATGCTTGAATAGTGGGAGTTGTTATTTTATTCATAGTTATAGCAACAGCTTTTCTTGGTTATGTTTTACCTTGGGGTCAAATGTCTTTCTGAGGTGCAACAGTTATTACTAACCTTTTTTCTGCTATCCCCTATATTGGGACAGAACTTGTACAATGAATCTGAGGTGGATTTGCAGTTGATAATGCAACGGTAACTCGATTTTTTACAATTCATTTTTTATTACCATTTTTAGTAGCAGCTGCAAATCTTATTCATATCTTGTTTATCCACCAAACTGGAGCTAACAACCCACTTGGAATTGCGAGACATATTGATAAAGTTCCATTTCATCCTTATTTTACTTTTAAAGATGTTGTTGGCTTTATAGTTATGCTGACCGCACTAATTTTACTAACTCTTCTAAACCCTTACCTCCTTGGAGATCCTGACAATTTTGTACCAGCTAACCCACTAGTTACACCAGCACATATTCAACCTGAATGATACTTCTTATTTGCGTATGCCATCTTACGGTCAATTCCAAACAAATTGGGGGGAGTAATCGCTCTAGCCATATCAATTGCAATTTTAATAATTTTACCTTTTACCCATACTTCTAAGTTTCGAAGACTAACCTTCTATCCTCTTAATCAAATTCTATTTTGATCTTTAATTGCAATTGTTATTCTGCTAACCTGAATTGGGGCTCGACCTGTTGAAGATCCTTTTGTTATTACAGGACAAATCCTAACAGCAGTGTATTTCCTTTACTACATTGTTAATCCTCTTTCACTCTTATTATGAGATAAATTGCTTGACTGACAGTTTAGTATATTTAAAACAGATGTTTTGAAAACATCAATAAAGACACTAAAACGTCTTAACTGCCATTATATGTTCAATATACTAAATTAGTTATAAACTAAATTATAAAACAGTAATATAATATTTTTATCCCTATGAAAAAAAAAAAAATAATTAAGAGAAACTGGTAAAAATCTTTTTCAAGCTAACCCTATTAGCTTATCGTAACGAAGACGAGGAAGAGTTCCTCGAATCTTACTACCAACTTTGCATAAAAAAGGGGACTAGAGGGTCCCCCACCTAAAAATAATAGTGCAAACAGCGAACTGAACAAAATTCTAGCATACTCAGCTATAAAAATTAAAGCGAAACCACCTCTTCTGTACTCAGTGTTAAATCCCGACACTAACTCTGATTCACCTTCCGCAAAATCAAAGGGAGTTCGGTTTGTCTCAGCTAAACAAGAAGCAAACCAAATTAAAGCTAACGGCAATGTAACCGCCAACTAAAAAGATAAAAGAAAGCAAAATTAAAGCAAGACTTACATCATAAGAAATAGTCTGAGCAACGGCACGAAGCCTACCTAATAAAGAATATTTACAACCAGCTCTTATAGTTGAATAAACCCCTAATCTTAAACAACACAAGAAAAAAGTACTCCTATATTTAAATTTATTATTCCAATTTCATAAGGAATTACTAGCCACACAATTAATGCAGTAAACAGACTAAAAACAGGTGAAGAATAATGTGGAAGAAAGTTAGATTTTACAGCATCCAACTTTATTTGGTCCTTTACGAATTTGTATGTACCCTAAAATAGAACCTACGAAACTCTACAGGTGTTTGTGTTCGCTCCTGTAGATAGAACTTGATACCCAGAACACGTGCAGGGTGGGGGATGAGATTTTTTTTGTGGGGGATGGGGGGGGGGGGGGGGGGGGGGAGGGATTCCACGCCCTTCCCAGTCGGTGGGTCCTGATACCTTCCGTTGGCACCTGACATTTGGTACCATTCTCCACTTCCCAGGATGGGTGAGGATGGGGTGGGGGATAGGGGAGGATTCCACGCCCTTCCCAGTGGGTGGGTCCTGATACCTTCCGTCGGCGCCTGACGGTTGGTACCATTCTCCACTTCCCAGGATGGGCAAGGATGGGATGGGGGGAGGATTCCACGCACTTCCCAGTCGGTGGGTCCTGATACCTTCCGTTGTCAACTGGAGGATGGTACCATTCTCCACCTCCCAGGATGAACGAGGACGGGGGGGAATTTTTTTTTTTTTTTTTTGCGAGATGACAGCTCCCAACATCACTACCCAGTTAAGGGCAGTGCAGGGATCAATGCAATACTCGTGAGTGTCTTGTGTCTAAGTCACCCACCCTAGAGATCAGTTCAAGTGAGCAACTGGCAGGGCCCAGCCTCGACCTGGTCCCGGCGGTGCTTGACGGTGGTACGTCGTTCGTCATGCCACCGCCAGGGGGTCTACTATCGGCTTTTTGGAAGGTCTATTTATGTTACATTTGGTGTTTTTGCTGTTTTTCTTTAATAATTCATATGTTTATATAGTTTTTCTCAGGATATGTTTGAATTTATACTTAAATAACAGAGCTAGAGTTGTTGTTTACAAGTTACAACTGTTGTGTGTGTGTGTGTGTGTGTGTGTGTGTGAAAGATTTAGGAGTAATGATAAGTAGGAAAGAGGGTAACAAAGTACCTCACTTGGAATAAGCAGTTCAGTTCTGGTCACCGTACTACAGAATGGATACAGAATCACCTAGAATTAATTCAGAGGAAAATGACAAGACTAATAATCCAGGGTATTACGAACCTTGAATACAGAGACAGATTAAAGCACCTAAATTTGCACTCCCCCGAGAGACGTAGAGTGAGGGGCGATATGATCGAGGTGTATTAATGAAAGTCAGGAAACTCGTACAAATGGTTTTAAATAAGACAAATTTAGATTTAAGCGATGCAGTGTGTGTGTGTGTGTGTGTGTGTGTGTGTGTGTTAGGGTTGGTTGCAGCCGATATATTACAAAGACATAAATTGATAAATAATACACTAACTCAAGATGAAGACGGAATCGTCGTACAAACGATAATGTAAATAAAAAAGGACCAGGAACACTTTCGTAAAAGAAGAAATACTAGGAACATTTTTCTGGTTGTTCCGCCTCAATTCAAACTCGCATCTGCTTTGACTCTATATTACATTATTTGTTTGTTGTATCTCGTGCATAAGGAAAGCTGCTTTTATTGGGCCTTTCAGTTGGAAAATCAGCACCTTTGTATTTCTTACATCATCTATTATATGTAATACAGATTCACGTATAAACATATTATTCATATGTATGTAAAATATATTTTTGTGTTGGCATAGTTTTCATCTGAATTCTGAGAGAGACAGACAGAGACCGAGAGATACACACAGACAGACAGAGGCCAACAGACAGACGGACAGAGATAGTCAGACAGTCAGACAGACACAGAGACAGACATACAAGAGAAAACACAGACAGGCATAGAGCGACAGACACACGGAGATAGACAGACAGTGATTGGCAGACGGACAGACAGGCAATCAGAGTGAGAAAGGCAATCGGGCAGAGACAGACAGAGAGACAGAGACCGATATTGTAAGAATGACAAACACACAGAAACCGACAGACAGACAGACAGAGTGTTTCTGCCCGTCTGTCTGACTGTCTCTGCCTGTCTGTCTCTTTCGTCTGTGTTAGTCTCTGTCTCCGTCTCTCTGTTTCTGTCTGTCCCTCTCTTTCTGTCTGTCTGACTGTTTTATGTCTGTGTGTGTCTGTCTATCTTTCTTTGTTTCTCTGTGTCTGTCTCTGTCTGTCTGAATGTGAGTCTATGTCTGTCTGTCTCTGTCTATCTGTCAGTCTCTGTATGTCTGTCTGTCAGTCTCTGTATGTCTGTCTGTCTGTCAGTCTCTGTATGTCTGTCTGGGTGTCTGTCTCTGTCTATTTCTGTTTCTGTATGTCTATTTCTGTTTCTGTATGTCTATGTCTTTCTCCCATTCGTTTTCTGTCGCTCTGCTTCGGTCTGTATGTCTGTGTCTGTCTGTCTGTCTGACTGACAGTCTCATTTTGTCTATATCTGTTTGTCTAACTGTCTTTGTCCGTCTGTCATTTGGTCTGACTGTCTCTGTCTATCTGTCTGTATGTCTGTCTACCTTTATCACTTTGACTATATGTCTGTTTGTCTGTATGTCTTTCTCACCCTGTCTGTCTGTCTGTCATTCTTTCTCGCTCTGTCTGTCTTTCTCACTTTGTCTGTCTCTGTCTGACTGTGTCTCTGCGTCTTTCTCTGCCTGTCATATCTTTCTCACAATGTAGGTCTCTGGCTGTCTGTCTATCTGTATGTCTGCCTCTGCCTGTCTACCTTTCGAATTCTGTCTGTCTGTCTAACTATTTCTGTCTGTTGGTCTCTGTCTGTCTGTGTGTGTCTCTACCCGTGTGTCTCTCAGTCTATCTGTCTTTGTGTCTCGATCTTTGTCTGTCTGTCTCGGTTTGTCTGTCTGTCTGGCAGACAGAGACAGACACACAAAGACAAAGAGACAGAGATTGAGAAAAACAGACAGAAAAGGACAAACAGACAGAGAGACAAACACACAAATAGAGTGAGAAAGACATACAGAATGAGAAATACAGACGTACAGAAAGACAAAGTATGTCAGTCTGTCTGTCTTTCACGGTTTATCTGCTTCTCTCAGTCTGTCTCACTGTCTGTCTCTGTCTGTGTTTGTGTCTGTCTGTTTCTGCCAGTCTGTTTCACAATATCGATCGCTGTCTGTCTTTCTGATTTTCCGCCCCTGTTTATCTATGTCTTTCTATCTGTGTCTGTCTTTCTATGTCTGCTTGTCTGTCTGTCTTGTCTGTCTCTGCCTGTCTGTCTGTCTCTTTCGTCTATATGTTAGTCTATGTCTCCGTCTCTCTGTTTCTATCTGTCCCTCTCTTTCTCTGTCTGTCTGTCTGTCAGTTTTCTGCTTGTCTCTGCCTGTCTGCCTTTGTCTCTGTCTATCTGTCATAGACAAACAGACAGACAGACACAAAGAAACTGACACAGAGACACACAGACAGAGATTGAGATACAAAGACATAAAGAGACTGAGACATGCAGACAGAGACCAACAGACAGACGGAGAGATTCCTACAAATGTTCCAAGTTGTTATTATTTCTTCTTTTACCAAAGTGTTCCTGTTGTTTAACAACTCAATCAGATACGTTATGGTTACGGGTGGATCAATGGTCTGTTTCAGTTTGGGTGACAGCGGTCGAGCCTGACGAGAGCGCCGGACCTTTTTATTTACGGCGATTCCTTCTTTATCTTGAGTTAGTAGCCAAGATTGGCTGTAAAAGGGCCACACACAGCGTCAACACAGTTGTAACTCTATTTGCGTATAAATTCATACAAATCCTGAGAAAACTACGTAAATATATGAATTATTAAAGAAAAACAACAAAATCAACAAATGTAACATAAATAGACCTTCAGAAAAGCCGATAGTAGACCCCCTGGCGGTGGCATGACGAACGACGTACCACCGTCTAGCACCGCCGGGACCAGTTCGATTGGATTAATTACCTGAAAGGGATTAAACGTTTGAAGATTATATTAGTATAAATTAATGATAAACAGGGAACCTCATAAACAGCCTGCACACAGCTGTGCCCGATGCATGATGTTCTTTAACATACTTACCGATTTTTACTTGTTTAATTATCTATACATGAATTCATATAGGTTGGCCCATTACTCTATCCATTTAAAATCAAATTAACAGTATATACCAGCAGAAAGGTATAATGTAATACGAAACAATAAAGCCCAACAATTAATTAAGTAACGGTCACTTTTACATTCATTCATAATTTCTACTACGTAGTATACAGTAGTACACAAATGGCCTTGAGTTGCCAGCTGTCTCCAGCAGTGTTTGAAGAATCTTGAACGAGACTGTACCTACCTAAACCCTAACATCGACAACCCTACACCCATTAGTGTCAAACAAACAAGCACATTCCTAGAAGTCACATTCAACAACACCATGGCAATAAGATTCATCCATAACACACACTGGTCATCCTTCACCCCAAAGAGGGAGGTCCGGAGCTAATGTGGATTGTTGCTTTGCTACGTTAAGATTTAATCATCACCCCAAAGAGACACCTACATGAACGCCCTACCCACCTCCCCTATATTATTAACACGCAGATACAGTGACCCGATGCCCCTCCCTATACACAACACAACCAACCCCTAATAATACCCAACAACCACCCCCATATCAAAACCTCACACCCCCCCCCCCCTAAAACAACTCCCAACTACTCAACCCTAGCAAAACTTAACTTACCCAACCTCCACTAACAACCCCCCTCCCTAAAAAAATAAATGAATAAAAAATCCCACCCATCTATTCCTCCCAAAACAAAAACCTAACATACAGATGACTTGGACGCCTCCCTTAGCCAATGAGGTCGGGGAGGGGTGCATGGTACCTGTTCACAAGCATCCCTCAAGGAACGGGGCTGTCCTTGTAGAAGAAGTGACGCCAATGAGGTCCCGTGGGGAGTGCAAAAGTTCACCCCGCAAATGCAGAAAGCCTGTATAAGCCCAAGGGAAAAAAAATAAATAAAAAATAATCCAACTCAACCAACCACTAACCAAACAACCAACCACTAACCAAACAACCTACCACTAACCAAACAACCAACCACTAACCAAACAACTAACCACTAACCAAACAACTAACCACTAACCAAACAACCAACCACTAACCAAACAACTAACCACTAACCAAACAACTAACCACTAACCAAACAACTAACCACTAACCAAACAACTAATCACTAACCAAACAACTAACCACTAACCAAACAACTAACCACTAACCAAACAACTAACCACTAACCAAACAACTAACCACTAACCAAACAACTAACCACTAACCAAACAACCAACCACTAACCAAACAACTAACCACTAACCAAACAACTAACCACTAACCAAACAACTAACCACTAACCAAACAACTAACCACTAACCAAACAACCACTAACCAAACAACCAACCACTAACCAAACAACCAACCACTAACACACTAACCAACACAACCACTAACCAAACAACCAACCACTAACCAAACAACCAACCACTAACCAACAACCAACCACTAACCCAACAACCACTAACCAAACAACCAACCACTAACCAAACAACCACTAACCAAACAACCAACCACTAACCAAACAACCAACCACTAACCAAACAACCAACCACTAAACAAACAACCACTAACCAAACAACCAACCACTAACCAAACAACCAACCACTAACCAAACAACCAACCACTAACCAAACAACCACTAACCAAACAACCAACCACTAACCAAACAACCAACCACTAACCAAACAACCACTAACCAAACAACCAACCACTAACCAAACAACCAACCACTAACCAAACAATCAACCACTAACCAAACAACCAACCACTAACCAAACAACCAACCACTAACCAAACAACCAACCACTAACCAAACAGCCAACCACTAACCTTACTAATATCACCCCCCCCCCCCACCCGAAATAAAACCCCACAGAAATACTTCCAGTCCTCCAGAACCAACCCAAACATACCAAACCTCACTGACAACCCTTCTCAATAAAAAGTCACAGACAGAGACTGACAGTCAGGCAGACAGAGACTGACAGAAAAATAGAGACAGTCAGACCGACAGAGAGAGTCAGACAGACAGAGAAAGTCAGACAGACAGAGACTGACAGCCAAACAGAGACAGTTAGACAGACAGAGTCAGACAGAGACTGACAGCCAGAGACAGTTAGACAGACATCTAATGACAGCCAGAGACAGTCAGATAGATACACAGAGATTGACAGACAAAATGACAGTCAGAGAGACAGAGACAGTCAGACAGACAGAGACTGGCAGCCAAACAGAGACTGTCAGAGACTGACAGACAAACAGTGACAGTCAGATAGATAGACAGAGACTGACAGATAAACAAAGACAGTCAGATAGACAGAGACTGCCAGCCAAACAGAGACAGTCAGACAGACCGAGAGACAGATATAGCCAGTTAGACTGACAGACAGAGAGAGACAAATAAGAAAAAGAGAAACAGACAGAGGCAGACACACAGACAGAGGCAGACACACAGACAGAAACACAGAATTAGAGAAAGACATACAGACAGCCAGACAAACAAACTGGTAGAGACAAACAGAGACTGACAGACAGACAGTCAGAGACAAAGAGACAAAGGCAGACAGACAGACAGAAAGCTATAGACAAACAGTGACAGAAAGTCAGACAGACAAACAGAACAGACAGGCAGAGACCGACACAGTGAAAAAACCCAGAGAGGCTGAGACAGACCGAGGCAGACACAGACAAACAGACTGAGACAGACATACAGATACAAATTGACAAACATAGAAGGGAGAGTTGTGTTGTGTTGTATTGTAGGGAGAGTTGTGTTGTGTTGTGTTGCAGGGAGAGTTGTGTTGTGTTGTATTGTAGGGAGAGTTGTGTTGTGTTGTGTTGCAGGGAGAGTTGTGTTGTGTTGTGTTGCAGGGAGAGTTGTGTTGTGTTGTAGGGAGAGTTGTGTTGTGTTGTATTGTAGGGAGAGTTGTGTTGTGTTGTATTGTAGGGAGAGTTGTGTTGTGTTGTATTGTAGGGAGAGTTGTGTTGTGTTGTGTTGCAGGGAGAGTTGTGTTGTGTTGCAGGGAGAGTTGTGTTGTGTTGTATTGTAGGGAGAGTTGTGTTGTGTTGTATTGTAGGGAGAGTTGTGTTGTGTTGTGTTGCAGGGAGAGTTGTGTTGTGTTGAATTGTAGGGAGAGTTGTGTTGTGTTGTATTGTAGGGAGAGTTGTGTTGTGTTGTGTTGCAGGGAGAGTTGTGTTGTGTTGTATTGTAGGGAGAGTTGTGTTGTGTTGTATTGTAGGGAGAGTTGTGTTGTGTTGTGTTGCAGGGAGAGTTGTGTTGTGTTGTATTGTAGGGAGAGTTGTGTTGTGTTGTGTTGCAGGGAGAGTTGTGTTGTGTTGTATTGTAGGGAGAGTTGTGTTGTGTTGTATTGTAGGGAGAATTGTGTTGTGTTGTGTTGCAGGGAGAGTTGTGTTGTGTTGCAGGGAGAGTTGCATTGTGTTGTATTGTAGGGAGAGTTGTGTTGTGTTGTATTGTAGGGAGAGTTGTGTTGTGTTGTGTTGCAGGGAGAGTTGTGTTGTGTTGCAGGGAGAGTTGTGCTGTGTTGTGTTGCAGGGAGAATGGTGTTGTGTTGTATTGTAGGGAGAGTTGTGTTGTGTTGTATTGTAGGGAGAGTTGTGTTGTGTTGTGTTGCAGGGAGAGTTGTGGTGTGTTGCAGGGAGAGTTGTGTTGTGTTGTATTGTAGGGAGAGTTGTGTTGTGTTGTATTGTAGGGAGAGTTGTGTTGTGTTGTATTGTAGGGAGAGTTGTGTTGTGTTGTGTTGCAGGGAGAGTTGTGTTGTGTTGCAGGGAGAGTTGTGTTGTGTTGTATTGTAGGGAGAGTTGTGTTGTGTTGTATTGTAGGGAGAGTTGTGTTGTGTTGTGTTGCAGGGAGAGTTGTGTTGTGTTGAATTGTAGGGAGAGTTGTGTTGTGTTGTATTGTAGGGAGAGTTGTGTTGTGTTGTGTTGCAGGGAGAGTTGTGTTGTGTTGTATTGTAGGGAGAGTTGTGTTGTGTTGTGTTGCAGGGAGAGTTGTGTTGTGTTGTATTGTAGGGAGAGTTGTGTTGTGTTGTATTGTAGGGAGAGTTGTGTTGTGTTGTGTTGCAGGGAGAGTTGTGTTGTGTTGCAGGGAGAGTTGCATTGTGTTGTATTGTAGGGAGAGTTGTGTTGTGTTGTATTGTAGGGAGAGTTGTGTTGTGTTGTGTTGCAGGGAGAGTTGTGTTGTGTTGCAGGGAGAGTTGTGCTGTGTTGTGTTGCAGGGAGAATGGTGTTGTGTTGTATTGTAGGGAGAGTTGTGTTGTGTTGTATTGTAGGGAGAGTTGTGTTGTGTTGTGTTGCAGGGAGAGTTGTGTTGTGTTGTATTGTAGGGAGAGTTGTGTTGTGTTGCATTGTAGGGAGAGTTGTGTTGTGTTGTGTTGCAGGGAGAGTTGTGTTGTGTTGTTTTGTGTTGTTGAGAGAGTTGTGTTGTGTTGTGTTGTACGAAGAGTTGTGTTGTGTTGCATTGTAGGGAGAGTTGTGTTGCGTTGCATTGTAGGGAGAGTTGTGTTGCGTTGCATTGTAGGGAGAGTTGTGTTGTATTGTAGGAGGAGTTGTGTTGTGTTGAATTGTAGGGAGAGTTGTGTTGTGTTGTATTATAGGAAGAGTTGTGTTGTGTTGTATTGTACGGGGAGTTTTGTTGTATTGTAGGGAGAGTTGTGTTGTATTGTAGGGAGAGTTGTGTTGTCTTGTGTTGTGTTGTATTGTAGGGAGAGTTGTGTTGTCTTGTGTTGTGTTGTATTGTAGGGAGAGTTGTGTTGTATTGTAGGGAGAGTTGTGTTGTCTCGTGTTGTGTTGTATTGTAGGGAGAGTTGTGTTGTGTTGTAACCAACAACCACCCCTCCAAATATAAACCTAACCCCCCCACCTAACCATACCCAACAACCTCGCAAATGAGACATAACACCCCTACCCCAACCCACACCCAACCACCCCCCCCCCCCTAACAAAACCTAACACACACAGTTAGACAGACAGAGACAGTCAGGCAGAAAGAGACAGACATAGACAGTTAAACTGACAGACAGAGAGACAGACAAGAAAGTCAGAGATTGACAAGACAGAAAAACAGACAGACAGACACACACTCACAGACAGAGACAGACATAGAGAGTTAAACTGACAGACAGAGAGACAGACAAGAAAGTCAGAGATTGACAAGACAGAAAAACAGACAGACAGACACACACTCACAGACAGAGACAGACATAGACAGTTAAACTGACAGACAGAGACAGACAAGAAAGTCAGGGATTGACAAGACAGAAAAACAGACAGACACACACACACTCACAGACAGAGACAGACAAACAGAGAGACACACTGACAAAGACTGAGAAGACAGACAAACATACAGTCAGAGACAGACAGACAGAAAGCCAGATACACAAACAGAACAGACAGGCAGAGACCGACATTGTGAGAAAGACAGGGAAGCTGAGACAAATAGACAGACCGAGACAAACACAGATAGACAGAGACTGACAGTCAGGTAGACAAACAAAGAAACACACAGACAGACAGAGACCAACAGACAGATAAACAAAGACAGACAGACAGACAGAAAGTGACAGACAAACTTCTGGATGTATGTCTCCGTTTGTATACTTGTCCCTGTCTGTCTGCTGTGCCTATATGATGTTTCTACTTATGTCTCTCTCTCTCTCTCTCTCTCTCTCTCTCTCTCAGCCTGTCTGTCTGTCTGTGTCTGTCCGTCTCATTATCGGTTTCTGTTTGTCTGTCTTTCTCACAATGTCGGTCTCTGTCTTTCTGCTTGTCCCTTTAATTCTCTTTATGTCTCCGATTGCCTGTCTCTGTCTGGCTGTCATTCTGTCTGTGTCTATTTGTTTGTCTTTCTCTGTCTGTCTGTTTGTTTATCTCTGTCAATCTCTGCCATTTTCTATCTGTCTCTGCCTGCTTGTTTGTCTGTCTGTCTGTCTTGTTTATCTCTATATTTCTTGTCTGTCTCTCTCTGTCAGTCTAATTGTCTATGTCTGTCTTTCTGTCTCTCTGACTGTCTGTTTGTCTGTCAGTCTCTCACTGTCTCTGTTTGTCCGGCAATCTCTCTGTCTGTCTCCATCTGTCTATCACTGTCTCTGTGTATGTCTTTCTCACTCTGTCTGTTTGTCTGTCTATCCTCTGCCTGTCTGTTTGTCTGTCTATCCTCTGCCTGTCTGTCTATCCTCTGCCTGTCTGTCTATCTGTCTGTCTCTCCGTGTTTCTCACTTTTTTGTCTATGTCTGACTGTCTCTGCATCTTTCTGTGCGTCTGTTCGCTCTCTGTCTGTCTTTCTCTTTCTATCTGTCTGTCTGTCTGTTTGTCTGTCCGTCTATCTCTGCATATCTGTCTGTCTGTCAGGCTCTGCCTATTTGTGTCTGTCTGTCAGCATTTCTCATTCTGTCTGTCTGCCTTTTCACTACACTACACTATCCTACACCACACCACACTACCTTACCCTACACTACTCTACACCACACCACACTACACTACCCTACACCACACCACACTACACTATCCTACACCACACCACACTACCTTATCCTACACCACACTACACTACTCTACACCACACCACACTACCTTACCCTACACCACACTACACTACTCTACACCACACCACACTACCTTACCCTACACAACACCACACTACACTACTCTACTCCACACCACACTACACTACCCTACACCACACTGCACTACCCTACACCACACCACACTACACTACCCTACACCACACCACACTACACTACCCTACACCACACCACACTACACTACCCTACACCACACTGCCTTACCCTACACTACTCTACACCACACCACACTACACTACTCTACACCACACTACCTTACCCTACACTACTCTACACCACACCACACTACACTACTCTACACCACACCACACTACACTATCCTACACCACACCACACTACACTACTCTACACCACACCACACTACACTACTCTACACCACACTACCTTACCCTACACTACTCTACACCACACCACACTACCTTACCCTACACTACTCTACACCACACTACACTACTCTACACCACACCACACTACACTACCCTACACCACACTACACTACCCTACACCACACCACACTACACTACTCTACACCACACCACACTACACTACCCTACACCACACTACACTACCCTACACCACACCACACTACACTACCCTACACCACACCACACTACACTACTCTACACCACAACACACTACACTACCCTACACCACACTACCTTACCCTACACTACTCTACACCACACCACACTACACTACTCTACACCACACCACACTACACTACCCTACACCACACCACACTACACTACTCTACACCACACCACACTTCACTACTCTACACCACACTACCTTACCCTACACTACTCTACACCACACCACACTACACTACTCTACACCACACTACACTACTCTACACCACAGCACTACCCGACACCACACACACTACACTACCCGACACCTCACACACTACACTACCCTACACCACACCACACTACACACCCTACACCACAGCACACTACCTTACCCTACCCCCCCCCAGGCCCCGTTGTGGGTCGTTTGACCTGTGTCCGGGTGGGCTAATTCCCGTAAAAAAATAAATAAAAAAAATAAAAAATAAATAAATAAAACAGGCACTTACATACCCGAGTGATCAGTTTTAGTGAACTGGGCCCGGCGGTGCTAGACGGTGGTACGTAGTTCGTCATGCCACCGCCAGGGGGTCTACTATTTTTTTTTTTTGGCACTCCCCTACATCCTTGTGTAAGGTGAAGCGCAGAAGCGTTTGCAGTGCCCAACAGGGAACCATGCTAAGTTCATGCTTGCCTTTATGTCTCATGAGTTAAGGGCGTAGAAGCCTGAAGAGTCAATGGTTTATGTCATCAAGTTATTGGAAGCTCCAACAACTCCCTGAATACGAATTCGCAACTTTCGATTTACACCAGGTACCTACCTTACTGCTAGGTGAACAGAGACTAATGGGGGCAAGGAAGTATGTCCAAGCAACTTCCACCGGCCCGGGAATCGAACCCGTGACATCTCGCTTGCGAAGGCAAGAGCGGTACCACTCTACCACCAGCACCCCCAAAGACACACAGTCAGACAGAGACAGACAAAGTGAGAAAGACACCGAGTGAGAAAGACAGAGCAAGAAAGAATGACAGACAGACAGACAGGGTGAGAAAGACATACAGACAAACAGACATATAGTCAAAGTGATAAAGATAGACAGACATACAGACAGGTAGACAGAGACAGTCAGACCAAATGACAGATGGACAAAGACAATTAGACAAACAGATATAGATAAAATGAGACTGTCAGACAGAGACAGACACAGACAGACATACAGACCGAAACAGAAAGACAAATAACGAATGAGAGAAAGACATAGACATACTGAGACAGAAATAGACAGACAGAGACAGACACTCAGACAGACATACAGAGACTGACAGACAGACACATAGAGACAGACATACATAGACACACATTCAGACAGACGGAGACGACACAGAGAAACAAAGAAAGATAGACAAAGACACACACAGACAGGGACAGACATACAGAGGCAGACAGACTGAGACAGTCAAACAGAGATAGACAGAGACTGAGCAGACAGACAGACAGACAGACAGACACAAAACAGAAAGAGACAGACAAGCAGACAAACAAACATTCGGACATTCAGACAGACAGAGAAGTACAGTCAGACAAGCAAGCGTAGACAGTGAGAAAGACAGACAGACAGACAAGTAGAAAGAGAGGGACGGACAGAAATAGAGAGACAGAGACAGAGGCTAACACATACGAAAGAGACAGACAGGCAGAGACAGTCAGACAGACTGGCAGAAACACTCTGTCTGTCTGTCTGTCTGTCTGTCGGTTTGTGTGTCTCTTTCTTACAATATCGGTCTCTGTCTGTCTATCTGTCTCTGCCCGATTGCCTTTCTCACTCTGATTGCCTGTCTGTATGTCTGTCTGTTTGAATGTCTGCCTTTGTCTGTCTGTGTCTGTCTGTCTATCTGGCTGACTGTCTCTGACTGTTTGTCTTTGTGTCTCTGTTTGTCTGTCAGTCTTTGTAATTTTCTATCTGTCTCTGCCTGCTTGTCTCTGTCTGTTTACCTTGTCTGTCTTTCTATCTTTGTCTGTCGTTCTCTAATTCTGTCTCTTTGTTTGACTTGTCAGTCTATCTTTCCGTCTGTCTGTCTGTCGGTCTGTCTGTTTTGTCTAACTTTCTATGTCTGTCTCTCTGTTGCGCTTTCAATCTCTGTCCGTCTGCCTATCACTGTCTGTCTGTCTATCTTTGTGTGTCTGTGCTCTATGCCTGTCTGTGTTTTCTCTTGTATGTCTGTCTCTGTGTCTCTGTGTCTGTCTGACTGTCAGACTATCTCTGTTGGCCTCTGTCTGTCTGTGTGTATCTCTTTGAGTCTCAATCTCTGTGTGTCTGTTTGTCTGTCTGACAGACAGAGACAGACAGATAGAGAGAGATTGAGACAAACAGACAAACAGAGAAACAGACAGAAAAACACACAGAGTGAGAAAGACATACAGAATGAGAAATACAGACAGACAGAAAGACAGTCTGTCTCTCTTTCTCTGTTTATCTGTTTTTCTCCGTCTGTCTGTTTCTGCCAGTCTCTCTCACAATTCAGATGAAAACTATGCCAACACAAAAATATATTTTACATACATATGAATAATATGTTTATACGTGAATCTGTATTACATAAAATAGATGATGTAAAAAATACAAAGGTGCTGATTTTCCAACTGAAAGGCGCAATAAAAGCAGCTTTCCTTATGCACGAGATACAACAAACAAATAATGTAATATATAGTCAAAGCAGATGCGAGTTTGAATTGAGGCGGAACAACCAGAAAAATGTTTCAAGTTTATACACCTCGATCATATCGCCCCTCACTCTATGAACCTTGAATACAGAGACAGATTAAAGCACCTAAAATTGCACTCCCCCGAGAGACGTAGAGTGAGGGGCGGTATGATCGAGGTGTATAAATGGAAGTCAGGAAACTCGTACAAATGGTTTTAAATAAGACAAATTTAGATTTAAGCGATGCAGTGTGTGTGTGTGTGTGTGTGTGTGTGTGTGTGTTAGGGTTGGTTGCCGCTGATATATTATCAAGACATAAGTTGATAAATAAGTTTTGTATACACTAACTCAAGATAAAGAAGGAATCGTCGTACAAATGATAATGTAAATAAAAAGGAACAGGAACACTTTGGTAACAGAAGAAATAATAACAACTTGGAACATTTTTCTGTATGTCTGTCTGTGTCTGTCTCTGTCTGTTGTCTCTGTCTGACAGTCTCATTTTGTCTATATCTGTTTGTCTAACTGTCTTTGTCCGTCTGGCATTCGGTCTGACTGTCTACCTCTATCTGTCTGTATGTCTGTCTGTCTTTATTACTTTGACTATGTGTCTGTTTGTCTGTATGTCTTTCTCACCCTGTCTGTCTGTCTGTCATTCTTTCTCGCTCTGTCTGTCTTTCTCACTTTGTCTGTCTCTGTCTGACTGTGTGTCTCTGCGTCTTTCTCTGCCTGTCATATCTTTCTCACAATGTAGGTCTCTGTCTGTCTGTCTATCAGTATGTCTGCCTCTGCCTGTCTACCTTTCGCATTCTGTCTGTCTGTCTGACTATCTCTGTCTGTCTGTCTGTTGGTCTCTGTCTGTTTGTGTGTGTCTCTGCCTGTGTCTCTCAGTCTATCTGTCTTTGTGTCTCAATCTGTCTGTCTGTCTCGGTTTGTCTGTCTGTCTGGCAGACAGAGACACACAGACAAAGACAAAGACAGATAGAGATTGAGACAGAAACAGACAGACAGAGACAGACAGACAGAAAGAGACAAACACACAGACAAAGTGAGAAAGACATACAGAATGAGAAATACAGACGTACAGAAAGACAAAGTATGTCAGTCTGTGTATCTGCTTCTCTCTGTCTGTTTATCTCAGTCCGTCTCACTGTCTGTCTCTGTGTCTCTGTGTCTGACTGTTTAAGCCAGTCTGTCTCACAAAATCGATCTCTGTCTGTCTTTCTCATTTTCTGCCTCAGTTTTTCTGTCTGTCTATCTGTATCTGTCTTTCTATGTCTGCTTGTCTGTCTGTCTTGTCTGTCTCTGCCTGTCTATCTGTCTCTTTCGTCTATATGTTAGTCTATGTCTCCGTCTCTCTGTTTCTATCTGTCCCTCTCTTTCTCTGTCTGTCTGTCTGTCAGTTTTCTGCTTGTCTCTGCCTGACTGTCTTTGTCTCTGTCTGTCTGTCACAGACAAACAGACAGACAGACAGAAAGAAAGAGACACAGAGACACACGTGGTGGATCAATGGTCTGTTTCAGTTTGGGTGACAGCGGTCGAGCCTGACGAGAGCCGTAAAAGGGCCACACACAGCGTCAATACAGTTGTAACTCTATTTGCGTATAAATTCATACAAATCCTGAGAAAAACTACGTAAATTTTTGAATTATCAAAGAAAAACAACAAAATCAACAAATGTAACATAAATAGACCTTCAGAAAAGCCGATAGTAGACCCCCTGGCGGTGGCATGACGAACTACGTACCACCGTCTAGCACCGCCGGGACCAGTTCGAGGCTGGGCCCAGCTCACTTAAACTGATCACTCGGGTATGTAAGTGCCTGTGTTTTTTTTTGTTTTTTTTACGGGAATTACCCCACCCGGGCATAGGTCAAACGACCCACAACGGGGCCTGGGGGGGGGGGGCGAAAAAAAGAACAGAAAGAAATTAAAAATAGAGAAGAAAAAGGTTATACTGTGTTAATCTACACCACGAAGATGCCGTGTGGTGTGTGTGCTGTAGGGTAGGGTAGTGTGGTGTAGGGTAGGGTAAGGTAGTGAGCTGTGGTGTAGGGTGTGTAGTGTAGTGTGGTGTAGGGTGTGTAGTGTGGTGTAGGGTGTGTAGTGTAGTGTGGTGTAGGGTGTGTAGTGTGGTGTAGGGTGTGTAGTGTAGTGTGGTGTAGGGTGTGTAGTGTGGTGTAGGGTGTGTAGTGTAGTGTGGTGTTGGGTAGTGTAGTGTGGTGTGGGGTGTGTAGTGGAGTGTGGTGTTGGGTAGTGTAGTGTGGTGTAGGGTGTGTAGTGTGGTGTGGTGTGGTGTAAAGTAGTGTAGGGTAAGGTAGTGTGTTGTGGTGTAGTGTAGTGTAGTGTGGTGTGGTGTGGTGTAAAGTAGTGTAGGGTAAGGTAGTGTGGTGTAGGGTAGGGTAAGGTAGTGCGCTGTGGTGTAGGGTGTGTAGTGTAGTATGGTGTAGAGTAGTGTAGTGTGGTGTAGGGTGTGTAGTGTAGTGTGGTGTAGAGTAGTGTAGTGTGGTGTAGGGTGTGTAGTGTAGTGTGGTGTAGGGTGTGTAGTGTGGTGTAGGGTGTGTAGTGTAGTGTGGTGTAGGGTGTGTAGTGTGGTGTAGGGTGTGTAGTGTGGTGTAGGGTGTGTAGTGTAGTGTGGTGTAGGGTGTGTAGTGTGGTGTAGGGTGTGTAGTGTGGTGTGGTGTGGTGTAAAGTTGTGTAGGGTAAGGTAGTGTGTTGTGGTGTAGTGTAGTGTGGTGTGGTATGGTGTAGGGTGTGTAGTGTGGTGTAGGGTGTGTAGTGTAGTGTGGTGTAGGGTGTGTAGTGTAGTGTGGTGTAGGGTGTGTAGTGTGGTGTAGGGTGTGTAGTGTGGTGTAGGGTGTGTAGTGTGGTGTAGGGTGTGTAGTGTGGTGTAGGGTGTGTAGTGTAGTGTGGTGTAGGGTGTGTAGTGTAGTGTGGTGTAGGGTGTGTAGTGTTGTGTGGTGTAGGGTGTGTAGTGTGGTGTAGGGTGTGTAGTGTAGTGTGGTGTAGGGTGTGTAGTGTGGTGTAGGGTGTGTAGTGTGGTGTAGGGTGTGTAGTGTAGTGTGGTGTAGGGTGTGTAGTGTAGTGTGGTGTAGGGTGTGTAGTGTGGTGTAGGGTGTGTAGTGTGGTGTAGGGTGTGTAGTGTAGTGTGGTGTTGGGTAGTGTAGTGTGGTGTGGGGTGTGTAGTGTAGTGTGGTGTTGGGTAGTGTAGTGTGGTGTGGTGTGGTGTAAAGTAGTGTAGGGTAAGGTAGTGTGGTGTTGGGTACGGTAAGGTAGTGCGCTGTGGTGTAGGGTGTGTAGTGTAGTATGGTGTAGAGTAGTGTAGTGTGGTGTGGTGTAGGGTGTGTAGTGTAGTGTGGTGTAGAGTAGTGTAGTGTGGTGTGGTGTGGTGTAGGGTGTGTAGTGTAGTGTGGTGTAGAGTAGTGTAGTGTGGTGTGGTGTGGTGTAGGGTGTGTAGTGTAGTGTGGTGTAGAGTAGTGTAGTGTGGTGTGGTGTGGTGTAGGGTAGTGTGGTGTGGTGTAGGGTAGTGTGGTGTGGTGTAGGGTAGTGGAGTGTGGTGTGGTGTAAAGTAGTGTAGGGTAGTGTAGTGTGGTGCAGGGTAGTGTAGTGTGGTGTGGTGTGGTGTAAAGTAGTGTAGGTTAAGGTAGTGTGTTGTGGTGTAGTGTAGTGTGGTGTGGTATGGTGTGGTGTAGAGTAGTGTAGGGTAAGGTAGTGTGGTGTAGGGTAGTGTGGTGTAGAGTAGTGTAGTGTAGTGTGGTGTAGAGTAGTGTAGGGTGAGGTAGTGTGGTGTATGGTGTGGTGTAGGGTAGTGTAGTGTGGTGTGGTGTGGTGTGGTGTAGGGTAGGGTAGTGTAGTGTGGTGTGGTGTAGGGTAGTGTGGTGTAGAGTAGTGTAGTGTAGTGTGGTGTAGAGTAGTGTAGGGTGATGTAGTGTGGTGTAAGGTAGTGTAGTATGGTGTGGTGTAGGGTAGTGTAGTGTGGTGTGGTGTAGGGTAGTGTGGTGTAGGGTAGTGTAGTGTAGTGTGGTGTAGAGTAGTGTAGGGTGAGGTAGTGTGGTGTGGTGTAGGGTAGTGTAGTGTGTTGTGGTGTAGAGTAGTGTAGTGTGGTGTGGTGTAGGATAGTGTAGTATGGTGTGGTGTAGGGTAGTATAGTGTGGTGTGGTGTAGGGTAGTGTGGTGTAGGGTAGTGTAGTGTAGTGTGGTGTAGAGTAGTGTAGGGTGGTGTAGGGTAGTGTGGTGTGTAGTGTGGTGTAGGGTAGGGTAAGGTAGTGTAGTGTGGTGTAGGGTTGTGTAGGGTAAGGTAGTGTGGTGTAGGGTAGTGTAGTGTAGTGTGGTGTGGTGTAGGGTAGTGTAGTGTAGTGTGGTGTAAGGTAGTGTAGTATGGTGCTGTGGTCAGACATAAGATCAGTGACAACATCAGAGCTATGAGTTGTGTATGATAGATTAAAGCCAATACATTTGTCTAGACCCCCGCCATAGATGTGTGTTGGTTCATTATTACCTATAATTTGAACATCTTCATATGCGCTGAGAAGTGAGGTAAGTCTCCTACCATTGGTGTTAGTGGTGGAGTCACCTAATTTCTTGTGTCTAGTATTCAGGTCACCCATTAGGACAGTGGGCTCAGTGTGTAAAAAGTCTGGGAGATCTGTGTATTGAAGCTGATCTGAGGGAGCATAGGCGTTTAGCACGTTGAGTGTGGAGTTGCCCAGGTGGATAGTGATCCCATGGTACTGAAGGTTGGTAGTCTTTTTGGATACAAGAGGTACATGCGGGAGTGACTTCTTAACATACATCAAACATGTGTGAGTAGAACTAGGATCATAATACACATAAATGGCCAGACTGGGTGGGGGCTTACCATTAGGTGTGAGACACTCCTGCAGACACACAATATCGATGTCCTCAGTCACAACTTTGTGGTGTAGGTCAGGGTATCGTTTTCTAAGGGATGAGATGTTCCAACTCATCACCTTCACCGCTCTGTATCTTTGCCTTGGTATTAACACTGGCCATTATGAAATGTATTTGGAATTTTGTCTGGTATTAACACTGGCCATTATGAAATGTATTTGGAAAGAAGCAAAAGGCACTGTATGATACTGTTCTTTTCTGCGCTGCCTGTCCCTTCGGCAGGCAGTAGGCCAGTTAACCTTTTGGAAACATTTCTGGAGCATGTACGGCTCAACAATTGTTGTATTTCAGTGGCAGACAACAGCACACTTTGGTTACACTCGACATCACCACCATTTTCTGTTTGTGCTTGTTCATCTTCACTGACCATGTCCACAGAGGCATCAGTAGAACTGTTACCAGTATCACTATTTTCCTCTGCGTGGACACTAGTTCCTGGTGGGTCTTGAGTTTCCACATCTGGTACTGACATCTGAATGTCTTCAGTTTGACTGTAATTTTTCCGAAGTTGCTGCACTGTGTTGGTGGTGTTTTTTTCCTTTAGTGTATCACAGAGGCTCCTAACCATTTCAGTTTGAGCTTGAGCTTGAGCTGTAAGCTGAGCTTTGAGTTCTTTAATTTCATTTTTCAAATCATTGATCTCTTCACGATGTGCGTGTTCATGGAGTGTGTTGGCAGCTACCTGTTGTGTCGGTACGTCTGTGTTGCCCCATGCTGATCTTTCGATGACTGCTGGTGATGATCCTGGAGCTTTGGTGGGGAGGGCAGGCCAGGGGTTGGCCGTAGGGAGTACTCTAGCAGCGTTAGTGTTTCTTGAGACCTGCCTGGGTGGCGGGTCTGGGCGCTGAAGGGGTGTAGGAGCTCTAGAACAGTTAGGGTGCCATACAGGAACTCCAACTGTTTTGCAGTTAATACACTTCTGTTGGATGACACCCCCTTGAGCAACTGTATCTCTGCAAACCTGTGTTGCATGTTGCCTTGAGCAGAGACCACACCACGGCTTAGTCGAGGGGCATAACCTGGCCACATGGCCCCAGTGCTGACAGTTGTAACACCTCCGGTTAGGGGGCTGATAGAGAGTTACCTTCAGAGTCCGATAGGCACCACGGACTCGAATGGTCTTGGGTGGGTCTTTCTAGCCAACCCAGACTGCAATGACTGCATTCTTGCCCCTGAGTCGCTTCGTCCTTCTGATGTAGGGATGGGCTTCTAGTAGTGTAGGGGTCTGGTACTGGTCGAGCCCTATGATTATTATGGTCTTCTTGTTCGATGGTTGGGATGATTGTTCCATGGTTATTCCCCTTATGCTATTGGTGAGGAGATCCTGTATGACTGCTGGGTCGTTTCTAATCAGAACATGATCTTGTGTACCGACTCTGAACTGAAACTCAGCCTCAGGATATTTGTCTTCCGCATCGTTCAGCCAGAGATACTTGTCTTCAGGTGATGTACCTCCAGGGAAGTACAATCTTACTCTCATGGGGGGTTGTGGTTGTAGTTGATTGTCTCTAAGTCTTTCTGCCTTTTCGGCCTTCCGCTTGTTCCTGGACTGAACTAGTTGAAAGCCATCTTCTCCGTTGGTGTCAAGGTCAACACCACAGTCGCCTGGCTCACTCAGTGCATCAGGAGAGTTAAAGCGAGCAGCTGGGTCTCCAGTCAACTCAGACATGGTGGAGCTACAGGGTTCGACTTATATGCCTACGCAACACAAGACAACACAACTCTCCCTACAATACAACACAACACAACACAACTCTCCCTACAATACTACACAATACAACACAACACAACTCTCTCTACAACACAATACAACACAACTCTCCCTACAATACTACACAACACAACACAACTCTCTCTACAACACAAGACAACACAACTCTCCCTACAATACAACACAAGACAACACAACTCTCCCTACAATACTACACAACACAACTCTCCCTACAATACTACACAACACAACTCTCCCTACAATACTACACAACACAACTCTCCCTACAATACTACACAACACAAGACAACTCTCTCTACAACACAACACAACTCTCCCTACAACACAACACAACACAACTCTCCCTACAATACAACACAACACAACACAACTCTCTCTACAACACAATACAACACAACTCTCCCTACAATACTACACAACACAACAAAACACAACTCACTCTACAACACAACACAACACGACTCTCACCTACAACACAACACGACTCTCACCTACAATACAACACGACTCTTCCTATAATACAACACAACACAACTCTCCCTTCAATACAACACAACACAACTCTTCCTATAATGCAACACAACACAACACAACTCTCCCTACAATAAAACACAACACGACTCTTCCTGCAATACAACAAAACTCCCCGTACAATACAACACAACACAACTCTTCCTATAATGCAACACAACACAACACAACTCTCCCTACAATAAAACACAACATGACTCTTCCTGCAATACAACAAAACTCCCCGTACAATACAACACAACACAACTCTTCCTATAATGCAACACAACACAACACAACATTCCCTACAATAAAACACAACACGACTCTTCCTGCAATACAACAAAACTCCCCGTATAATACAACAAAACACAACTCTTCCTACAATACAACACAACACAACTCTCCCTACAACACAACACAACTCTCCCTACAATACAACACAACACAACTCTCCCTACAACACAACACAACACAACTCTCCCTACAACACAACACAACACAACTCTCCCTACAATACAACACAACACAACTCTCCCTACAATACAACACAACACAACTCTCCCTACAATACAACACAACACAACTCTCCCTGCAACACAACACAACACAACTCTCCCTACAATACAAAACAACACAACTCTCCCTACAACACAAGACAACACAACTCTCCCTACAACACAACACAACACAACTGTCCCTACAACACAACACAACTCTCCCTGCAACACTACACAACTCTCCCTGCAACACAACACAACACAACTCTCCCTACAATACAACACAACACAACTCTCCCTACAATACAACACAACACAACTCTCCCTACAACACAACACAACACAACTCTCCCTACAACACAACACAGCACAACTGTCCCTACAACACAACACAACTCTCCCTGCAACACTACACAACTCTCCCTGCAACACAACACAACACAACTCTCCCTACAATACAACACAACACAACTCTCCCTACAATACAACACAACACAACTCTCCCTACAATACAACACAACACAACTCTCCCTACAATACAAAACACAACTCTCCCTACAATACAACACAACACAACTCTCCCGACAACACAACACAACACAACACAACTCTCCCTACAACACAACACAACACAACTCTCCCTACAATGCGTGTATGACTGTCTTGTGTATTTGACTGTCATGTGTGTCCTTGTATGACTGTCTTGTTGGCCTGTCATGTGTGTGCGTGTATGCATGTGTATACGACTCATGTCTATCTATGAGCGGCGACTGGTGAAACATATCAACATAGATCCTGATATTGAATAGTTAATGAAGACATTTTGCAAGAACCTATCTCAAACAACAGCGTCGCGGTAACTCTGCTATTTGAATATAAATTCATATTAATAACTGCGCAAATAAATAAATTATTGAAGAAAAACTACAAAAATACCGCATGTAACATAAATACAACTTCTGGAATGATGATCAGTGTCCCCCTGGCGGCGGCCTGGCGAACTAGGTAACACCGTCCAGCTCCGGCGGGACGAGATCGAGGCTGGACCCAGCCAGTTGCTCACTTGAACTAATCACTCGAGTGGGTGACAACACGAGTATGACACCCATCCTGGGAGGTGGAGAATGGTACCATCTGTCAGGCGCCAACGGAAGGTATCAGGACCCACTGACTGGGAAGGGTGTGGAATCCCCCCCCCCCCCCAACCACATCCATAAGAAGAAGAAAGAAGAAGAAAGAAGAAGAAGAAAGAAGAAAGAAGAAGAATCAACACCCATCCTGGGAGGTGGAGAATGATACCATCTGTCAGGCGCCAACGGAAGGTATCAGGACCCACTGACTGGGAAGGGTGTGGAATTCCCCCCCCCCCCCCAACCACATCCGTAAGAAGAAGAAAGAAGAAGAAGAAAAAGAAGAAAGAAGAAGAAGAAGAAAGAAGAAAGTTTTTTGTTTGTTTGCTTGTAAGTTTGTTACGATTTTGTTGTTATTATTATGAATATTTATTATTGCTATTATTAATATCATTGTTGCTACTACTACTACTACTACACCTTCGCCACCATTTAATTACCTTAATATTAAATATCCTATCTGTGTTAAATTAGTTGAGCCGCAGATCTATGCGGCATTCAATATCTGCAGCAGTTGTCGGAGTTGGGGCAGAAGCTCTCGTTCCCCTGAGGCAGAGCAAAGCCGACCGAAGGAGAGAGAAAGACAGTCGACATCTCATCCAGGCTGTAACATAACTTCTGGGCTGCTGCTTCTGTTCGGAGATCACCTCCGCGAGTCTGGCGTAGAAACATCTTGCACTTGGTCCCATCCCACCAGAGGTTGTGAACACTAGAGGAGTGAAGCTGCCTTGATCAACGTTTTGAATTCTCTCCCCATATGCCCTTCTCTTGTCGTTCTCGTTCCTCCTATGTGCAGCATCGAGAGCTAGGTTACGGTGACATGCGGCCATGGATCAAAAATCCTGATGTCGAAAAAGGCTTGCTGTCCCCGCGTCCAGAATCCTCGAGCACTGACATCCACACGGGCTTCGTTGGATGTGTTTGAAATCCAGTGACGGAGGTTCTCACAGTTCAATGGAAGGAGGGGTGGTTCCACCATGACGTCGTGGCAGATTTCCCTCAGTAGATTTGCTGTTAGATCCCTTACTTCGTCGTGCCTCATGCATACGAAACCTCTTTTCTTGCACACCATGGCGTGGTTGATGTCATAAGATGGGCCACACACGCATTAGGAGGGCAAACCTTCTAATGGCCTACCATAACTTAGAGCAATGGCATCTGTGAATTCTTGTTCATTAAGGGTGAAGCCTTTTGCCCTTATCGGTAACATTGTTAACCAGTTCGAGGCGCCCACCTCCTGCGTTATAGCTACCTTTCTTTCAAGTTCTCTGGCACTTGCTGCAACAGTTGTTGCAGTTTATCACTACTACTACTACGCGTGAGAGACATTGACCTGAGAGATAATTAAGAAATGAGAGAGACGCCTAGAGAGACAGTGTTAGCTACATCTATCTCTCGCCAGACAGTTTCGTTTAACTCTGATAATTTTATGGGTGAGAGATAGAGAGAGAAGAGAGAGATAGAGAAAAGAGTAAGAAGAAAGAAAGATATGGTATATTTTGGCGAAGTTTTAAATCGTTCAGGATGAAACTTTGTACTTTGAAACCCACCCACCTCCTTCACCACAACCACCACCACACTTCTCTCCTTCACCACCACCACCACCCACCCACCTCCTTCACCACCACCACCACCACACTTCTCTCCTTCACCACCACCACCACCCACCCACCTCCTTCACCACCACCACCACCACCACCACACTTCTCTCCTTCACCACCACTACCACCACCACACTTCTCTCCTTCACCACCACCACCCACCCACCTCCTTCACCACCACCACCACCACCACACTTCTCTCCTTCACCACCACCACCACCACCCACCCCCTCCTTCACCACCACCACCACCACCACACTTCTCTCCTTCACCACCACTACCACCACCACACTTCTCTCCTTCACCACCACCACCACCACCCACCCACCTCCTTCACCACCACCACCACCACCACACTTCTCTCCTTCACCACCACCACCACCACCCACCCCCTCCTTCACCACCACCACCACCACACTTCTCTCCTTCACCACCACTACCACCACCCACCCCCCTCCTTCACCACTACCACCACCACACTTTCTCCTTCACCACCACTACCACCACCCACCCCCTCCTTCACCACCACCACTACCACCACCACCACCACACTTCTCTCCTTCACCACCACCACCACCACCACCACACTTCTCTCCTTCACCACCACCACCACCACACTTCTCTCCTTCACCACCACTACCACCACCCACCCCCTCCTTCACCACCACCACCACCACCCACCCCCTCCTTCACCACCACCACCACCACCACCACACTTCTCTCCTTCACCACCACTACCACCACCCACCCACCTCCTTCACCACCACCACCACCACACTTCTCTCCTTCACCACCACTACCACCACCCACCCACCTCCTTCACCACCCTCCACCACCACACTTCTCTCCTTCACCACCACTACCACCACCCACCCACCTCCTTCACCACCACCACCACCACACTTCTCTCCTTCACCACCACTACCACCACCCATCCACCTCCTTCACCACCACCACCACCACACTTCTCTCCTTCACTACCACTACCACCACCCACCCCCCTCCTTCACCACCCTCCACCACCACACTTCTCTCCTTCACCACCACTACCACCACCCACCCACCTCCTTCACCACCACCACCACCACACTTCTCTCCTTCACCACCACTACCACCACCCACCCACCTCCTTCACCACCACCACCACCACACTTCTCTCCTTCACCACCACTACCACCACCCACCCCCTCCTTCACCACCACCACCACCACCACCACCACCACACTTCTCTCCTTCACCACCGCGACCACCACCCACCCCCTCCTTCACCACCACCACCACCACACTTCTCTCCTTCACCACCACCACCACTGTCTCTGTTTGTCTGTCTCCATACTGATAGACAGATAGACAGACAGACCTACATTGTGAGAAAGATATGACAGGCAGAGAAAGACGCAGAGACACACAGTCAGACAGAGACAGACAAAGTGAGAAAGACAGACAGAGGGAGAAAGAATGACAGACAGACAGACAGGGTGAGAAAGACATACAGACAAACAGACATATAGTCAAAGTGATAAAGATAGACAGACAGACAGACAGATAGACAGAGACAGTCAGTACAAATGCCAGACTGACAAAGACAGTTAGACAAACAGATATAGACAAAATGAGACTGTCAGACAGAGACAACAGACAGAGACAGACACAGACAGACATAGAGACCTACAGACCGACAAACAGAGACAGACATACATAGATACACATTCAGAGAGACAACACAGAGAAACAAAAAAAGATAGACAGAGACACAAATAGTCTGTATAGTTTATGTATCATATATTTATTAACTATCTCTAATACCTTCAATCGCGTCTCGCACCAAAGGATTAAGACAAACATCCACTCGGGTACTGTATGCCACCTGTCCTGTCCTGTCCTGTCCTGTCCTGGCCTTATAAGTACACCGCGGAAGGGAGGAGGAGGAAGGGGAATGTACACGAACTGACAACCAAACATGACGGAACGTCACAACACCGAGAAGAAAATTAAAAGCTTTACCGTGTGGTTTAGTGAATACTGTACAGAAGGTTCCCCACTCGGCCACACTCCAGGGATGACCAGATGAAAAAACTAACGTTACGAGTTTCCCAACACATGAACAAACAGTGGAGGTATCATGTGTGTGGTGATCAGCTGGTGCTCCTAACTCACAGATGGTGGCAACAGAACCATTTGATAAACACAGCGTGCGTGTGTGTGGGGGGGGGGGGGGGAGCTCTGGTCACCTGTATTGTTCGGGGACTAATTAGTTGGGTCACCTGTCTGGTATAACACAGTTGTTCCCAGGTGAGGTATGGTGTGTGTGTGTGTGTATTTAATAAATAACTTGTAAATACTATTGACATATTTTGACTACACTAAGATAACAGTTCCTAAAAAGCTTCATGAAGCACACATAAGAACATAAGAACATAAGAATGGAGGAAACTGCAGCGGGCCTATTGGCCCATACTGGGCAGTCCCGTTTACACCCAACCCCTATTGCTCATATGAGCATCCAACCTATGTTTGAAGCAATTCAACGTATTCGAGTTAATGATGATATTTGGTAACTTGTCCCATTCATCCACTACTCTGTTTCCAAACCAGTGTTTACCTATTTCACGCCTAAATCTAAATTTGTCTAATTTAAAACCATTGTTACGAGTTCGCTCCTGGTTGGATAATTTGAGTACCTTTGTAATGTCCCCTTTGTTTAGCCCTGCCTTCCACTTATAGACCTCTATCAGGTCGCCCCTCGCTCTACGTCTCTCAAGGGAGTGCAAATTAAGATGCTTTAACCTGTCTCTATACTCAAGGTTCCTAATACCCGGGATTAGTCTTGTTATTCTCCTCTGAATTCTTTCCAAGGATTCTATATCCATTCTGTAATACGGTGACCAGAACTGAACTGCGTAATCCAGGTGTGGTCTCACAAGAGCAAGATACAGTTTTAGGATGACCTCGCTAGTCTTGTAACTAACACTCCTTTGTATGAACCCAAGTACTTTATTAGCCTTGTTACGAGCAAAAACACATTGTTTACTTGGCTTAAGGTTCCTACTTATCATTACTCCTAAATCTCTCTCGCAGTCGGATTTCTCTATGGCATCGTTGTTCATCTGGTATCTGGTTTCCCTGTTTACATCTCCGATACTGAGTACTTTACATTTGTCGACGTTGAATTTCATCTGCCATTTTTCAGACCATTCGAAAAATTTGTTTAGATCTTCCTGTAGTTTTGCCGAGTCCTCGTCAGATTTGATAACACGTCCTATTTTAGTGTCATCAGCAAATTTACTTATGTTGCTGTCTATGCCGATATCTATGTCGTTTATGTATATAATAAACAATAATGGTCCAAGTACTGAGCCTTGGGGAACTCCACTTGTGACGTTGCTCCAATGGGACTTAGTACCGTTAATGCTCACTCGCTGTTTCCTGTCCTGTAACCACGCCCTAATCCATTTAAGGATGTCACCTTTGATGCCATGAGCTTCTACCTTTCTAATTAGTCTTTCGTGGGGGACTCTGTCGAAGGCTTTGCTAAAGTCGAGATATACCACATCATAATTGTGCCCCTCGTCCACTGATTCGAAAACTGATGAAAAGAATGTTAATAGATTAGTTAGGCAAGAACGTCCCCTTGTGAAGCCATGCTGGGAATCATTGATCAATCTGTGCTTCTCCAGGTGATTTCGAATAGAGTTTGAAATGATTGCTTCCAGTAATTTGCCTACTATTGATGTTAGACTGATTGGGCGGTAGTTAGAGGATAGTGATCTATCCCCCTTCTTGATAATCGGTATTACATTCGCTATCCTCCAGGATTTTGGTACTACACCTGTTTTTAAGGACATGTTAAACAACTTTGCTAAGGGCATACTAAGCTCTTCCTTACATTCCTTTAATACTCTGGCAAATATCTCATCAGGACCAGGTGACTTATTAGGCTTTAGTCTGTCTATTTGCTTACTAACATCGTTACTAGTCACTACTATCTCACTTAATTTGTTTTCTTCACTATCTCTGAATAGAGTCGGTGCCTCGGGTATCATGTTTAAATTGTCGGTGGTGAAAACTGTTGAAAAATATTTATTCAAATTATTGCTCATTTCTCCGTCGTTATCAGTGAGCTCGCCGGAGTCTGACCGTATTGGTCCAATCTTTTCTCGTGTTTTAGTTTGATACATTTGGTAGAATCCTTTGGGGTTTGTCTTCGCCTCCCTTGCTATCCTTACCTCATTATTCCTCTTTGCTTTCCTTATCTCGGTTTTAACCCTACTCGCCAATACCCTATAATAGTCCCGGAGGTGAATTTCGCCACGATTTATCCTTCTACCTATAGCCTTCCTTTGGCCAATGATGTCCTTTAAATAATTATTTATCCATTTAGGGTCATTGTTGTCTGATCTGAGTTTTTTGTATGGTATGTTCTGCCTTTGTGCATTAAGTAACTCACTATTTAAATTGTCGTGGAACTCGGCAATCTCAGATCTCGTTATCAGGTCGGTGTCATCTGTCAGGTTCACGGCCAAGCGCGACACCCCCTCTCTCAGCTGCCTCTTTAAACTGTCAAAGTTTGCCCTTCTGAAATCTGGTACTTTAGTGGAATTTTCCTTACGTCTGCCCTGAAAATCTAACTGGAATCGAATTTCTTTGTGATAGCTGTTTGCAAGTTCGTTCCCTACCTCGACATTGCTAATGAGGTTTTCTCTGTTCGACAGAACTAAATCCAGTGTATTATTACCCCGTGTGGGTTCGGTTATATGTTGACTTAGGAAACAGTCCTGGATCGTCTCGAGAAAATCCTCTGATTCTGAGTTACCAGTAAGGTCAGTCCAATCTATTTGGCCAAGGTTAAAGTCGCCTACTATACAGACTGTGTTGTGTATGGAAGCCCTGCGCATATCATCCCAGATAACTCGCTCATTGACGCTATCAAGATTGGGGGGTCTATATATTACTCCTGTGATTAATTTTCCCCGACCGTCGCTAAATTCTATCCAAATTGTTTCTGTATTCCTCTCAGTTTTTATTTCCTTGTTTATTTTACACTTCAGATTATCCCTAACATAGATTGCTACTCCGCCTCCTTTCCTGGTCTGCCTATCCGTATGGAACAGTTTGTAACCCGCAATTTGGTATTCGACTGGTAATTCACGTGTGTCTAGGTTGATCCATGTTTCAGTGAATGCAATTATATCGATTTCTTCTGTACATACCAAGGCCTTAATATCATCCATTTTGTTTCTCATACTTCTACTGTTTGCATAGTATACATTTAAGTTAGTCGTGTTCTGAGTCTTCCCCTTACCGCGTTTAGTTTTAAACTCCCTGTCTAATTTAGTTTTGTCATCATTCCTAACACTATTTCCCTGTAATCTTTTGCCTTGTTTACCCTCTCCCACTGCAGTCTCCTCCACCCCCGTGCCCATATGTTCTCTTAGCAGTTTAAAGACTATCTATATCTTTTGAACTGCCCCCTCTAGAGCCTCAGCCAGGGTTGCTACTCCATCCCCTGACAGGTGCACCCCATCCCTAGCATAAAGGTCCCTTCTGCCATAGAAGTTGTCCCAGTTGTCAATGAATGGGACTGATACTGACTTGCAATATCTGTCAAGACGGTCGTTAACACCAACTGCCCTTGACAACCATTCACTGCCAACTCCCCTTCTAGGCAGGACACGGCATATGACAGGGATCCCTCCCTTAGTCCTAATACGATCTATGGCTGCCTTGAACTTATCAAGAAGTTCCTCGCTCCTACACCAGCCGATATCATTACCTCCTGCACTGAGGCAGATAATGGGTTTGTTCCCATTACCAGACAAGATATTGTCCATCCTGTCAATTACATCCCCCACCCCAGCTCCTGGCAAACACACCCTCATCCTATTTTTGTTTTTACCACAAAAGGCCCTGTCCATGTACCTTACCTGTGAGTCACCAACAATTAAAGTTTTTATACCTTCCTTGTCATCCCTGCCCCTGACTGTACTAACGTCCAATTCGTCTATCAAGGGACTGAACCGGTTCGTACACTTAGCTGTTGCTGTCGTTGTTGTCGTACCCTTCGTGTGCTTCTTCACCACCAGCTTTGTCTTCCCACTACTCACAATTTTCCACTCGCTTGATTTTTCGTCAGACACTGGCTTTACTCGTCCAGCCTCTCCTTTTAACTTCGCCAGCTCTTTCCTTAATTTCAGGTTCTCCAACGTGGCCCTCTCAATTTCTAACTTGGCCCTCGCCAATTCTTCAGTGGACCACTCCAGTTTGGTCAACAAATTCTCATACCAAAGACCGCACATAGCACTGGCCATATCTGATAATTATCCCTCCGGAGCTAACCCTGCCGTGACCTTTCCCCTAGTGAGGTCAGATTGTAACACACACACACACACACAACAGAATTCATCAACCATATGCAAAGTAGGTTGGTCTTAATGGCACACATATGTGATCACACTTCAAGTTAATTAGCTCAGGTAACAATC
>CAUDMG010000012.1:165000-248443 GCA_958450375.1 Homarus gammarus
TCAACGTTTTATCAAGCAAATTCAAGTACCGTCGGCGGGCCTGATGAACTGACGTCGCGGGCCGTAGTTTGGTGACCCCTGCACTAGGGTATCCACGCGTCCCTAACCACGACCCAGCAGAGGAAGAGAGTGTTTAACTGAGCTTCGAAAGGTTAATCTCATCTCTCGTTACCATAACACGATTACCGAATTAAAATAACCCTTATGACATCCTATCCATAAGACCTAATATCGTTCATTTCCACTTGGTAATGGAGGGAAGATGCCAAAGACACAATGGACGCATCACCCACATGAAAACAACGAGGGATTCTCACCTTAGGGACGCCACATCATAAGGGGGATTTACACCTTAGGATGATTGGGTGAGCAGTAATTGCGTGGAAGCCAACACGAAGCGGTTCCGCCATACACTTTGGGTGACAACATTGTTACTGTGGCCAATATGGTCTAGTTCTTGAGGCGTTTGCTCATAGGAGTATCGACCTTATGGCAGTGTTTGTTTGAGTTTATTTTGCCCATTTTGGTGTTAAGTTTTTGGTTCTAAATATTACTTGAGGGGAAGATCGTACCTCCCTCAGTGTAATAACTCCCTCAGGTGTATTACAAATTAACTGTACAGGTTGAATTGCCTTAAAATCTAACCTAAATCATATGGGATTAATTGACCAACCGGAATTATTACATATAATAATTTTTATTATATTTTAAGTGAATCGTTACACCTAAAATTGGGTATTACAATTAATTCAACAATTATATTCATGGTTACATTTAGTTATTACATTATAAGTGAATCGCAATATTTTAAGGCCGGCATTACATTTTAAGTCATTATATTATAAATCAATGATTAATTATATTTCAGGTTAGGTATTACATTTTAAGTTGATCATAAATTACACACCCACATAACAAACCTGGAATATGAAAAACTTGGAATATTGGACACTAGGAATTTGGAAAACTAGGAATTAATAAAATTATGAATACGAAAAACTATGTTGAAGTAATTTATTGGAACTTTTGCCTAAATTTATTTACATAAAAATATTAAAATAACCCCATGGAAATTGTATACGTTTAAACAACACTGAAACAACCCCAAAACATCAAATCTACGTTACAACTTTTCAAAAAAATCATCCCTAAGGTTAATTTTCTCCTCAAACGACACACACCATCCATTCAGAAACTTCACCCCTCATACATCCAAATTTTCACCGAGAAAATTATTTACCTGACTTAAAATTAACGTCAAACCTTAGCCACTTCATATAAATGCCCATATCGCCAAATTATTACCGCATTAAGGTGGCCTAGGTTAAGTGCAGACCATTCTAACGTCACGCTCGACTCCGTTTCCTTTAGTTCATAACGTGGATGTCGTCTCTACACCCTATACTGCCCTAACTTTACGTCTTTACGTATCCTGTTAGCTTTTGCTATTATTATTGGTGTTATTATTTTTTTGTCGTAACTGTTGTTTTTACAGCGGGGACACACACACACACACACAGAATAAACACCTGCAACCTCACCGTATGTGGTAAACTCTAACAATTATTTAATGCGGGTCATTACCATAGTTTATGCCTCATTGTGAGCGAAGAGTCGTTCTAAAAGCCCTTGCTAAACGACCCAATTGCACGACATAGTTCAGGGTGCTGGTGTTGTGCTGTGGTGGCGGTGGTGGTGGTGAAGGAGGTGGGTGGGTGGTGGTGAAGGGGGGTGGGTGATGGTTGTGGTAGTGAAGGGGGGTGGGTGGTGGTAGTGGTGATGAAGGGGGGTGGTTGGCGGTGGTGAAGGGGGATGGGTGGTGGTAGTGGTGGTGAAGGAGGGTGGGTGGTGGTTGTGGTGGTGAAGGAGAGAAGTGTGGTGGTGGTGGTGGTGAAGAAGGTAGTAGTGGTGATATTGGGGTGGTGTTGGTTGATGGGGGTGTGGGATGGGAGGGGGCATCCACAACCTTCCCAGGAAGTGGAGAATGATACAATCCGTCAGGCGCCGACGGAAGGTATTAGGACCCACCAATAGGGAAAGGCGTGGAAACCCCCCCCCCCAAAAAAAAAAAAAATAAATAAATAAATAAAAAATAAAAAATAAAAGAATATAAACGTAACTAACAACTATTATGAAGACGGTGGAATAAAGGCTTAAATTGGGCGGAGCATTCGGTTAGCCAAAGCTTCTCGTGGTGACAGTTTTAAAAATTCTTTAAATTGTGGTCCATTGAATCCACCAGTTATATCAGTATTTGAGAACCGTTCATCTGTACATATGTCAATAGTTTCGGCAAGAGGGGTGTTGGTAAATAGAGACTGTATATCAAAGCTAACCATGAAAATTATTAAAGAAAAAATCTAACTTGCGGGGATTAAAAGCATATTTCAGACCTTTAGATAAAGCTTGTTGTTCTACTTTTGAGAGGGACAGATCTGAGTAGTTGAAAATCACCTTATTAGGGGAGAGATTACCGTCGTGAACATAACCTAGTTTTCTAAGTTCGTGGTACTGGACGAGTTCAATTCTAGAAGTCAGTTTATAATTTGTAGGATTTACTAAATTCCGTAAATTAGACCGCGGGCCGAGGCTCGATATCATTCAATTCCGTAGTACCCGTCAAGGAACTACTTCAAATGAATTTTTTCTTGTAAATTAGATGTGTTCATGTTCAGAATGTCAGAATTCAACCACTACCCCAGAAACAGTAGTTGCTGAACAAGATATAGACTGCAGGTTACTGAGTTAAATTACAAGAAATTGGGGATCAAGTTCTGTGAGGAGCATGAATCCAGAAACAGATCACACTGTAGCTTTCTCAACTTGTAGTCTTGTCGTTCGACTGCTCTGTACAAGGCGAGCACTGGTTGTCCATAACGATGGGATATAACTTCAGCAATGGACTTGTTACGTGGAAAGCGTAGTTTCATAACGAAGGGGAGATTTATTTATTCTATTTTATTTTTTTTTTTTTTACGGGAATTACCCCACCCGGGCACAGGTCAAACGACCAACAACGGGGCCTGGGAGGGCGAAAAAATTAGAACAGAAAGAAATTGAAAATAGAGAAGAAAAAGGTTATACTGTGTTAATCTACACCTCGAAGATGTGTTGGGTTAGGTTAACTCACTTTAAATTCTTAACTATATTTCTGACCATGTCCGTACTATTGATTTTTGGTCCTAAATAACTAAATCAGCAGAGTAACTGAAAAATGTGCGCCCCAAATTCATCCGTTTCATCTTATACCGATCAATTTAACACTTTTATTAAATTTAAGTACAGTATGTAATTTTTAGAGACGTTTCGTTGCAGCCTTGAAAATTTATTTAAACAGGCAATAGAGCTAGCATTTTCATCACTTTTGACAGCTACCATCTTAATACTCGATCTGTGCCCAATACTCGATCTGTGCCCTCTTTATAGCCTAGAGTATAGTTATTAAACATTTATTTCCGTTGCTTTTAATATTTTCCAAGATACTACATAAAAGTTTTCTTAATTCTTTCAAAACAGTCCAACATAAAGAATAATCACCCATCCACTAATTAACGTAACTAATATTTCACGGTTTCACTCGACAAAAGTTTAAATATAGCGTTGTTCGAGAGATTTAATTAAAGCTCCTTAGTTGTGTTGACATCGTTGTGATTCTCGAAAAACTGTGTATCATTATTCACTAAAGATGTAAAGATGTGCATATTAAGAGGCGTAATATTAAAAAATACACGACTAATTATCACATATTAGATTTGTATGTATATGCGTATAAGAATTATATATTAAAGAATTAATTTTCTTCTGTAGATATTCGAATCTTTGTTTTCCGATCGTCTTCTGCTTCAGCTGACGGACATTGTCACTCTGGCCTCCCCGTGATGCAAAATGGCAGCGATTGAAGAATTCTGGTGTGAAATTGAGAAGTTACACCTTATAGTTCTTCGTGAGGGTGAGGAGTATAACCAAACTGCAATGGCAAGGATGAACTGGGAGGATATTATCAGGTAAATAACGGTAAAAACAATACTACACACGTCAAGGCCCGTAAGCTGCTGGACAAACATCAAGCACACTTTTATGATTATCCCTACTTGCATCCGGTTTATTGGTATGTCAATATTATTCTTTATCTTTCTGAGCACAGGAAAATTGTTGGTAAATAGTTCTTCACGAAAGGTTTCGATTATTTCACGTAATCTTTGAGTGAACACGGTTTTGAAATAGTACGAGGCTACGGTGTGACTAATTTACAACCCACGCGGCACGAACCAACCAAACTTAATTTAGCAAAACGAAATTGGCTGAATTTTTGGTTATGTTGAATTTAATAAAGTTTGTGCAGGGAAATGATATAAGCCATATAGGCCATAATCCTGTAGGTTAGGGTGGTGTAGGGGTATCGAGATATTAATGTTGTCTAGCACTCAGGATGGAAGGAAACTCTAATGTGGTTTTCTTATATAATATAAGTTATATGATAGACAGTCTGGTGCTGGAGGTGCCGTGTGGTGAGGGGCTGGCCAGTAGAGACGTTCGGTGAGTAGCTTGTTGAAGGAGGTAGATGTGCAGGAGCTTCGTTAGAGAAGATGTTGCGTGTTCAGGAAGATGGGCCAGAATGAGAGTTGGTTGGTGAGGAAGCTCAGAGAAGGACTGCTGGTGGGTCGCCATGCTCGCTGGCGGGAGCGAGGACCGCCAGGCAGGCGAGGAGAAGCGAAGGGAGCCAGGCAGCGGCGGAGGAGGTGTTGCTTGTTCAAGAAGATGGGCCAGAATGAGAGTTGGTTGGTGAGGAAGCTCAGAGAAGGACAGCTGGTGGGTCGCCATGCTCGCTGGCGGGAGCGAGGGCCGCCAGGCAGGCGAGGAGAAGCGAAGGGAGCCAGGCAGCGGCGGAGGAGGAGGTGTTGCTTGTTCAAGAAGAATGGTCAGAATCAATCACAATGGAGAGACAGAGCTTATATACCCAGCAGCAGCCGCCAGTCCTCTATGAATCATGTTGGGAAAACCCAGAAAGTCGCCGGTGACTAGTTCCGTTGCTAAGATACGGTAGCATCTGGTTGGTTGCTAGGGAAGGCCGTAGCAGGTGGTGGCTGTGGCTACGCAGTTGCAGGCAGTTGTAGGGGAGACGCCCACTACAATACTCCCCCTTCCCTCCAGGCGGTGTAGGAGACTTGTTGTCTGTAGAGTTGCTTAGCACATGTGAGGCAGACCGGGCGGTGCATGCCTCATGTGAGACAACGGCGATGGCGTGATGAGCCGATCGCTGAAATACAACTGTCTAGATACACACTATCTGTGGGAGAAGGGAGAAAAAGGGTGTGTGGAGGCGATGAATGTTGTTCTTCTCTCACGACAGGTACAGGGTCGTCAGATGCGCCTGCTGGGGTGTGTGTGGGCCTGGGTCAGGAGCAGGGGCTGCGTCAGCAGAAGCGGATTAGGGCTCGTGACAGCAGCTGGGTCCACGACAGCAGCAGGGTGCAGGACATTAGCAGGGAGTACCTGAGGGAGAAAAGAGGGTGTGTGGAGGCGATGGATGTTGTGTGCTTCCCTCACGGCAGGTACAGGGTCGTCAGATGCGCCTGCTGGGGTGTGTGGGCCTGGGTCAGCGTCTGAGGCAGGACGGGTGTGCTGGGGTCGTAGGATGTGGTGCTTGGGGCAGGAAGAGGAGCCGGTGTCTGCTTGAAGACTGGGAGCGTGATCAGTACCTCCTCCATCCTGTGTGAGTGCTTATCTCCGGGAGTCACCATTGTAGGGGTATGGAGATATAATGTTGTCTAGCACTCAGGATGGAAGGAAACTCTAATGTGGTTTTCTTATATAATATAAGTTATATGATAGACAGTCTGGTGCTGGAGGTGCCGTGTGGTGAGGGGCCAGCGTGGAGCTTGCTGGAGGAGGTGTTGCTTGTTCAGGAAGATGGGCAGAATGAATCTCAATGGAGAGACAGAGCTTATATACCCAGCAGCCGCTATGAGTCATGTTGGGAAAACCCAGAAAGTCGCCGGTGACTGGTTCCGTTGCTAAGATACGGTAACATCTGGTTGGTTGCTAGGGAAGGCGGCACATTGGAATGCGATACGCGGTTTGTAGGGGAGACGTCCACTACAGTGGCGTCTCATCACCATTGAAAAGTGCCCCGAATTTAAGAGAAGTCATTTATATGGGTTTAAATTTATATAAGCGTCCTTTACACGTACAAAGAGAACATTTAGTGAAGCAGGACCCGGGAGCCAGACTGAAAGGATCTTAGGGTGAATATTAGTCGTAACTAAATGTAGGAATGCAATTAAATGGATTAATTCAACAGTCACTAGTGTACGAACTCAAAATAGCCTCAAAATTACACTGGTATTCTACTTGAACTGCATGTGTTCACTTTGCACCAAACAAAATTTACTTTAAGAATATACTCGCAATTTCGTTGTCTTGTTAATTTTGTCTCGTAACTGGTACAAAGGGGACGTATCTTGTAATGGTGGTGTCACTGTAATTTGGATTTTTTCTATATTAGTTTTGGGTTGTAGTTGTAACAACCACTAGGTACATTGCTACATCATTTGTTACAAGGAACATGTATTGTACGAGCCTTTAAGAATCTTTACTTAGAATAGATTGTGAAGGGAGCAGCAGTGTGTGATGTTGTACCGATCACTCTTTGATTGAGAGCCAGCCAAGCATATTTAGCTTGTGTACATTGAACATGTGTTTACACAATTATGGCAGCAAACACAAACTATGCTGACCTAAATTAATGATACAGTGATAGGTATGGCTTGGGTACATACGTTGGGCCCAATCGAACGAAATCAGTTATTGTCTGATGTACTGTACAGGATATCTATAAGCGAAAAGTGTGATGCTGTACCAGTGTTTTTAATGAAGATTTTTCGTAGCAAATTTTACTTTAAACAATTATCATTAGGTAAGCCATGTAAACTACAGGTTATGTCATAATTGTATGAAGTCAACTTGAAATGTGGCACCAGCTTCCCATATGTAGAGTTAAGCCTAACTTTGCTCCCCTTACAGGAGGAGGAGCCTTGGAATTCCCTTTGTCGCTACGTTATCGTAATAGTTGCGTTTATTTGCATACCACACACATTTGCTTCAGGAAAGAAGGGGAAACCTTTGGTCGCTGCAGTTTTCGCTGCATAACTACGAGTTACAAATTTCAGAGGCTAGTGGCTATAAAGAAAGGGATCCCAGGCAAGAGGGGAATAACGTTCATTTGATCTTATATTAACAATTCCGTTTGGCCAAGTCAGTGAGGACACAGTAGGGCTCCTTAGATAACACACGCTCAGTATTGTTGACGGTATCCAGTCGAGTTACGATAAGATAGCTTTGATTACAATAACTAAAAAAAATAAAGATAATTGGAACTAAAATTAACATGGAAATTTAAATAAAAATACACACAAATATACAGACGGAGAGACACAGACAAACAGACACACAGTACATTCTAAACAAGGAATAACAGAGCCCCCCTCCTCTCCCCAACACACCCCGCGTATGTTGGCGACCACAAGCAAACCATCCGTTGACATTTTCATTAGGGATGAGCCAGCCAGACAGCCAGCCACCGTTAATGTAATGCTGCGTTCGTGAGCATTGCCTCTCTCCCCCTCCTCCTTACGTCATCACCAACACCCGGGAAAATCTTGCCGGGGGATTTGATAATAACTCCCCCGGCTACGAGATGCTGAGGGGCTATGAGCCAACATTATAATATGCCAAAGTATTAACTGAATCCCAGGTAGAATTTTCCCTCGGTAGATTACAAAGGAAGAGTTTTAACACGAGGAACAGCCCATATTAGGGGAACGCTGGTGGGGAATTTTTTTATATATCTATCTGTAGTTAAGATGTTTGGTATTTTATAATGATCGTACATAAGACAAAATTGAGGATCATCGCGTGTTATTATATATATTATTGTTTACGTACAGAAAATAATATAACTAATGATAATAACAAAAACGGATATTAACCAAATAATATATGAATAAAAATACAATTCCCCTTTTGTTTGGCCTGTGGTAAAACTAGTGGATTTAAATCACATTAATATCTAGAGCAGTGGTTCCCAAACTTTTTTTTACTCACGGCGCACTTTAGAATAAGTGAAAATATTTTGGCGCGCTTTGTACATAAATTCGAAAATTTATTCAAAAGAGGTATTTATGCATATTAGCATAGCATAAAGTAGATATATATATAATTACAAATACAGAAAAATTGCATGTACTTACTTCTTTATTCAACAAACGGAGCAAAGTTATCAATGAGAAACATGGCCTTGATGGTTTTGGGCAATGTTTTCAATGTTGGGACGTATTTGAGAAAGACAAACCCTCATTTCTTCTTCGATGCAACGAAGCCTCTCTCTTTTTTTGGATTTGATGTTATTGAGGGTTGAAAATCCCAATTCACATAAATACAATGTGGAAAACTGCATCAACACGGATAAAGCTTCTTTAGCTACTGAGGGGTATTCTTCTTTAATAGCAATCCAAAATGTATCAATAGGGATTTCGACCCCCAATCATTCTCTTCTGTGTTCAATGACGAAAATAAAAGTTAATTTTTTCTTCCAGAGTTGTCAAATGTTCAACTACAATAGGGGTCATTTCTTTTATGCAGTTTTTACGTGTTAAGGGAAACATTTCAAAGTTATCATCTTAGCTCTATTTTTTTCCAAATTGCAACTTTCTTTTTAAATGAAACCAGCTTACCCGTCGAAGTGAGAATGTGTTCATCTCTACCTTACATACTTGTGCTGTTAAATATTTCAGCTTGGAAATCCAAAATTCGCATTGAAGATATCCACAGAAGCGTTCATGTTTTTCTTCTTAAAAAATTACAAGTAATTCTTTCTGGAGTTCATGTATGCGACATAGCACCTTACCTCTTGAGAGCCATCTGACTTGTGTGTGTAAAATTAAGCGCTTGTGCTGGTAATCCATATCAACACAAATTTGTTCAAATAAGCGAGACTTCAATGGTCTACTTTAATATATTTAACCATTTCAACAACTTGGTTTAATACTTGCTTTAATTCAACTTGTATTGTTATTGAAACTAGTACCTCCCTACAGTATGTAGGAAGCAATGAGTACGTATAACATTAGGATTTTGCTGTTGTTATGAGCGATACAAAACCTTTAATACAGCCTACCATAGATGGTGCCCCATCAGTACATATTCCAACACATGACTTCCATGATAAATTCCATTTTAAGAGGTAGGCAGATAAAATGTCAAAGATATCTTGACCTCTTGTAGTGAGTGACATTTCTTTGCAACAAAAGAACTGACATATGATTTGGTTTCCATCAATACAGCGAATAATTGTAAGTAATTGTGCTTTGTTGCTAATGTCAGTAGATTCATCAACTTGTAAAGCAAATTCTGAGTTATGAAGTTTGTTCTGTACATTTTCCTCTGTATCAGCAGATAAAGCCATAATTTTCCTATGGATTGTATTATTTGAGAGCGGAATTTTGCTTATGTCTTGTTCGGCTTCATCACCTAACATGGTTTTAACCATCTTTCTACAGGCGGGCAAGATAATGGACTCGGCAAAAGTATGCGATTTCGTTTGTAATGCAATCATTTCGACTATCTCAATAGAAGCGACTTGAGCCTTTTCAGAAACTAAACTTTTTCTGAAAATAGTTTCTTTGCTCGGATTGCTGTTCTAACAGTCTTTGGAAATAATTAAGATCTTTATCTTAAAGATGTGAGTGTTTATTTGTAAAATATCTCTTTAACTTGCTGGGTACCAGCCTTCGTTAGACATCCTTTCACCACAAACAATACACAATGGGAGAGGATGATCAGATTCACAATCGTCACTGTTATGTTTCCTCTTAATAAACTTATCCATTTTATGGGTAATTTAGTCAATATGAATTGAATCGCACAAGGAGCACAGCTTGCTAACAAAGTCAAGTATCAAACTGAGACAAGTGACAGCATGTCACATATTTAATAACTTAACGGGGCCGGATACTCAAAACACCTCATAAGTTACGTTTTTCAGCATGATACAGTACCATATATTGTGGAAGCCTTACACTACCATAAATTTAGCAAACTCAAAATTTAATTATGGTTCCGTAAGCCTTCCGTAAGTTCTCGTAATTCTAGTGTTTACCCTGTAAATTAAGTTCTCTTGTCGGACGGTAGATGTCAGTGCAGATGCTAGTTGGCCAATCAACGCTCAGTTAACAAAATCATCAACCAATCACAAGAGAAGGAGAAATCAGCTGAGAGCGACGCACGTAATATTATTTTGTAAACATGGAAGGACCACCAGCCAAGAAGAGACTACCTAATTTTAGTGAGATGGGGGATATATTTCTGGGTTCGAGAGATGATGTAATGGGCAATTGCAGGAACTACCGAGAAAATTTTCCATTACCATAAACATTCTGGGGATGAGGGATATTTTCTTGATTTGTGATAACTGTCTCGTTAACGGGAAAACACTCATTCATTCACGGTAGTGCTCTTCACCAATTGTTCTGGCTAACAGAGATCTCACAGTATTTGGTGTTTTACCCCACTAGAATTTAGGTAAATAATCCCTTGCATAATGTTGGCCTGTGACAAGACACATAAGCTATACTAAGATAGCCTTATTCTGGGCAAATTCAAATAAATTGGTTATTGATAGCATAGCCTTACCTAACCTAAATGACAAATCACTTCTCTTAAATTACTCATTTAGCCTAGACCAGGGGTGGGCAACCCTTGGCACGCGTGCCAAACATGGCACGCTAACGGCTTCTTTCCGGCACGCGAGACCCGGGTTCACCTCAATAAAAAAAAACCTTTATATGGCAACCGCATGCCGCCTTGGCGGCAGCGGGTGGAAGGATTGTTTCCCGTTCTGTTGTTAAATAATTAGCCATGCGGCCAGACGTGGTGTGACTCCTTTACCATCATTAATATTTTATATATTTTTTCGAGTTTTGCAGTTTCGCAAAGAATTTATCGGTTAGCAAAATCCAAGTTCAGCTATATGAATGTTTAAATTTAATTAAAAGAAAAACAAATATTACACCAAGATCTGTAATAATTATCTGGCTATCAGAGATTGCATTAAAAACATTATATCAAAAGTCAACCTCTTTTAGATCACTGGGTCATTATATGGCACATTAACTTTCATGGAAGGGAACATGGCTTTTTTGCTCAGTGTCCCATAAATGTCACATGCATATCCGTTCTCTCTAATCATTGTTCCTCTGGTGGTGAATGTGTGAAGTGTGAACCAGCAAAGTAAACATAGTCTCATAATAGAAGTAGCCTTACTGATGAAACTAGTAGCGCATGTATATCTCTCAAGGTTACAAAATATAAACCGGATATAAATTATCTATCATCAGGGATGCAGCAGCAGAAGTCTCATTGATTCTAAATAAAGAAAAGGTTCACAATTATTCGTTCTCTAATTTTCATTTGATGTATTCTGTTAAAAATATTAAGGATTCGCTTTTGTTTAATATAATACAGTGTGTATTTTTGTAGGTAAAATAACTTTTATATTTTCTCTGTGGTTTTTATGCATCATTCATAAAGGATTAAGAATCAATAAAAGAATATCTTTAGTTTTATATCCTTTTATTGTGTTTTAGTCGAGTAAATCGATATTGAGCTTGGTATTGTAATGTACTGAAAAAGTTTACAAAAACTAATGGCTGAATGATCTGATAAACAAATCAAAAATATTGTTTACTCTTTTGCTGATGCTAAAAATAACGTCTTTAAATTGTGTGGATGTATATGACAACTAGATTTACACTGAAATGCTAATATAAAACATCCACGCTAACAACAGGGAAGAACAACCACTAAGTAAAAATTCTGTCACTAATTTTTACATTCATTCAATATCCCATGATTTATAAAATCACTCTTACAAAACTCTCTGATTTTACCACCCCGGTGTGATTTCTGATTATTTGAAAAGGTTCTCCCATTACGTAAAAGATACCAAATAATATGTGACCCGGAAATTTTGGTTGGCACGAGAGAAAATTTTGTATCAAAGATTTGGTCGATTTTGGCAAACACACTCAAAAAGGTTGCCCACCCCTGGCCTAGACCCTGGTGTTTTCCTTTCAATGTTGGGAACATTTGGTCTGAATTGTCTTCAAGTTCATACAAAAAACAACAATTTAAAACCTGAAAATATATCGGATTAGCCGTAAATTTTCTTAAATTAGTACTCTACCTATGATAATGTTCAAGGAAAGTCTGGAACTAGGCCTAAGGTAGCTGCTAGACTAAGTGTCTCACTGACGGCCTGACGCTCACCTAAAAACCATGTACACATTCTCTAACCTAACATACCATAACATAACATAACCAAACCTATCTATCTAACCTATACCCTATTAGTATAATTTCTTATTTAAATAATCCCCTGTTCTAACTAAATTAAGTAGGCCCCACGTTTAAACATTTATTTGCCGAAGACTGAAAAAGCAGTTATATAGGCACCAATTAATCAACTTAATTGCAATCCATATTTTACACCTAATCTCATTTAATTTTGGCTAGCCTATGGAAATTTATAGCCTTTCATGTTATCATAAGCTATATACATAAGAAAATAGGCTAAGGCTATTGGTTGAATATTAGAAAAACAAGGCGAAGTCTTGGCAGGAATGTTCACTTGACCTCATATTTGGCTTTCATTACTGAGGGATATTTACGGCTATACAACATTAATAAGTTCTATCTGCAAATTTACTCAGTCATAAAACATATTTTTACCCTAAGTGTGAACAATACAAACCTTCTATTTTGGTAAGAAATACTTTATAATGTGTAAGAAGACAAAAGATGCGTCTCTTTCAAACTGAGACAAACACAAACACTCAAGCCGCTTATTTTACAACAAAAAGGTTACGAAAAAGACAAAGTGAAATATTATATTTCAGTATGTTGATGTACAAAACATTTTCTTTATTATTCTATGATAAAACAAGTCTAACAAGCATTATTACAACATATGTTATTATTATTTTCTATACAATCGGGAATTAGTCACTACTACATCCGGGTTGAGAGTGTTACACAACCTCGGGAGCTGGTGTAAGTTACTTGCGTTAACTTACGGAGTTCGATGTCAAATATTGGTTTTGAGTATACCATCTGTGTTTTGAGTATACCATCTGTGTTTTGAGTATGCCATCTGTGTTTTGAGTATGCCAATCTGAGACTGTGAGTCCAGTTACGGGTACGCAACGACATACAGTCCCATAAATTTTTTTGAGTATCCGGTCCGCAAACGTGAAGATATGTTCGGAATCTTTTGTTCAGTTTCATTTATTTTTGCTCAAGAGCCTTTCAACATCAATTGAAAAGATGAAAATTTCTACTACTACGAATGAAACAAATTGAAATATAGCTTTGGTCGTGATCCACTGCAATACATGAGGACGATGTTAAAAAAAACTTCGTTCAACACCGTATATTTTAGCTCAATAGTTTTTCGAAATCCATTATTGAAATGAAAACTTCTGCTACTACTGAAACAAACTGAAACATAGTTATGCATTGACTGTGTCTATAAGACGTAAATTACGAGGATAGATTGATGCGAATTTAGTTCTTATCCTTTTGAAATTTAAGACTCAAAATTTAATAACACTCTTACCATAATTAGCCTAGTTTAGTTGTTTGCCACTTTGACAGTTATATATGAACTTTATTACGAATTTCAGTTTGTGTTTTTCACATTTTGAAATATAATCTTGCTCTTTCGCGGCGCACCTAATTACACCTCGCGGCACACCAGTGCGCCGCGGCGCACGGTTTGGGAACCACTGATAAAGAGTTGGTGAGCAGGTTACATGGTGAATATAATTAGTTTGGCTTCATTATTTTCTATATTATACTGAGAGTAGTGAGACCTTATTTTAAAAACCAAATAAAAGATCATAAGACGATAACAATAAAAACATCGACCGCAGCGCCCCCCCTTCCCTGTTAATCCCTCACACAGTACCACAACACAGTCTGGTTAACCACAAATTACACCTCGGAACAAACCTTAACATGAAAGAAAAACGTTTGAACTTTATCAATTAATGTTAAATTCACAGATCAAAGGTAAAAAACTGTCGCCAAATTAGGACTAATCACCAATCAACCCGGATCATTCTGTTTATATTTGGGCTAAACTAGACACGATTCTGCTAAACATTCTTTGACAATTTCTTACAAACACAGTTAGTTGGGTTTACAATATGTGCTGTACAATAGGAGAGAAATATAGATACCTGTGTTGTGGAGGAGAGAGGCGTGTTGAAGAGTCCATCAGGGCTTGCCAAGGTGGTGTGGGTGTGAAGTGAAAAAATTGGCAAAAAAAATGGTTGGTGTGTGTGTGGGTGTGTGTGTGAGCTAGAGCTACAGCATTAACGCCGAGCATCACTACGCATCAACGTCACACACACACACGGCGTCCTTGACCAGACAGAGAGGCGAAGCAGCAAGATGTACAACTAAAAATGTGACGCAGTGTAGCTTATCCTCTTCAAGTGTGACGCAATGTGACGTATCAGCCCGCCGTGACACAAAGCTATACGCTAGTGACGCAGCGTAATGGGCGCCTGTCCATATTATACCACGATAGGTCGATCCTAAATTACTTGTTATGTAAATAGGATGGGGTGGGATAGGGTGGGTGATGGAGGGTGGTTTAATGTTGGTGTTGGTGGGTTAAAGTGGGTGTTAGATGGTGAGGGTGGGTTAAAGTGGGTGTTGGTGGGTTAAAGTGGGTGTTGGGCGGTGAGGGTGAGTTAAAGTGGGTGTTGGGTGATGAAGGTGGGTTAAAGTGGGTGTTGGGTGGTGAGAGAGAGTTAAAGTGGGTGTTGGGTGATGAAGGTGGGTTAAAGTGGGTGTTGGGTGATGAAGGTGGGTTAAAGTGGGTGTTGGATGGTGAGAGAGAGTTAAAGTGGGTGTTGGGTGATGAAGGTGGGTTAAAGTGGGTGTTGGGTGGTGAGAGAGAGTTAAAGTGGGTGTTGGGCGGTGAGGGTGAGTTAAAGTGGGTGTTGGGTGATGAAGGTGGGTTAAAGTGGGTGTTGGGTGATGAAGGTGGGTTAAAGTGGGTGTTGGGTGGTGAGAGAGAGTTAAAGTGGGTGTTGGGTGATGAAGGTGGGTTAAAGTGGGTGTTGGGTGGTGAAGGTGGGTTAAAGTGGGTGTTGGGTGGTGAAGGTGGGTAAAAGTGGGTGTTGGGTGGTGAAGGTGGGTTAAAGTGGGTGTTGGGTTGTGAAGGTGGGGTTTGGGTGGGTGATAGAGAGCGAGTAGGACAACGCATGTAAACAAACACACACACACGCAGCGGACAATGACACATAATCTCGGTCTATCAGAAATCCATGTGTCGCATTATACTTCGATTTGACGATAGAGGGGAGAATGTATGGGAGGGGGGGGAGAATGGAGGGGGAGAGGAGAGACAAGGTGAGGAGGAATGGAGGGATGGTAGGCTGAAAGAGAGAGGAGAGGATGGTGGAGGATGGGACGGTACGGTAGGTGGTGTGAGGGAGGTGTAGGTGGGGTTAGGTGGTATAAGAGGAAAGGGAAATTGATGTGATCCGTATCGTCTGCGTCCGTAAACATTTCAACATTGTAAATAAAGCCTCCACATTTTCCAACATCGTACCATCTTGCGGGGGTTCTCACTTTAAGATATAATTTCTTCTTGTCTAAAATATTTCTTCTGCTCTTTAGTTAATTTGTTTTCAATTGGCCCAACCTACATAAATCTTACTACACATTACCAATTATAATTTATACATCTCGGAAAAAGAAGAAAAAATAGTAATTTTCTATATCTTAACTTATAGGAGATAGCTCATTATAAAATATAAGACCCTATAAAACCCTTCAAGGAATAACGAAAAAGCAATAAATAAATAAATACATTAATAAATAAATATATAAATAAATAAATACTATACAAACTTTCATAATCAATAACAAATATATAAAAGTTTCAATATAAATCAAACGGAATATAAATGCGATATTTTACCTGAACGAGAAATGTGTATGAAAAACTATACCAAATGAAGAATGAATATAAATTACAATTATATATAAGATAAATGTAAACTATAATATCAAAAGAGATGTATATATATTTACTTTATACTGTATATGAATTACTATATAATGATATATATTGATCTCAAACATAAATACTATTTTTCTCAATGAAGATGAATTCTGCTCCTGTAATACATCCTGTCCTGTCCTCTCACCTGTAATATATCCTGTCCTGTACCCTCACCTGTAATACATCCTGTCCTGTCTTCTCACCTGTAATATATCCTGTCCTGTCCTCTCACCTGTATTATATCCTATCCTGTCCTGTCCTCTCACCTGTAATATATCCTGTCCTGTCCTCTCACCTGCAACATATCCTGTCCTGTACCCTCACCTGTAATATATCCTGTCCTGTCCTCTCACCTGTAATATATCCTGTCCTGTCCTCTCACCTGTAATATATCCTGTCCTGTCCTCTCACCTGTATTATATCCTATCCTGTCCTGTCCTCTCACCTGTAATATATCCTGTCCTGTCCTCTCACCTGTAATATATCCTGTCCTGTACCCTCACCTGTAATACATCCTGTCCTGTCTTCTCACCTGTAATATATCCTATCCTGTCCTCTCACCTGTATTATATCCTATCCTGTCCTGTCCTCTCACCTGTAATATATCCTGTCCTGTCCTCTCACCTGCAACATATCCTGTCCTGTACCCTCACCTGTAATATATCCTGTCCTGTCCTCTCACCTGTAATATATCCTGTCCTGTCCTCTCACCTGTAATATATCCTGTCCTGTCCTCTCACCTGTATTATATCCTATCCTGTCCTGTCCTCTCACCTGTAATATATCCTGTCCTGTACCCTCACCTGTAATATATCCTGTCCTGTCCTCTCACCTGTAATATATCCTGTCCTGTCCTCTCACCTGTAATATATCCTGTCCTGTACCCTCACCTGTAATATATCCTGTCCTGTCCTCTCACCTGTAATATATCCTGTCCTGTCCTCTCACCTGTAATATATCCTGTCCTGTACCCTCACCTGTAATATATCCTGTCCTGTCCTCTCACCTGTAATATATCCTGTCCTGTCCTCTCACCTGTAATATATCCTGTCCTGTCCTCTCACCTGTAATATATCCTGTCCTGTCCTCTCACCTGTAATATATCCTGTCCTGTACCCTCACCTGTAATATATCCTGTCCTGTACCCTCACCTGTAATATATCCTGTCCTGTCCTCTCACCTGTAATATATCCTGTCCTGTCCTCTCACCTGTAATATATCCTGTCCTGTACCCTCACCTGTAATATATCCTGTCCTGTACCCTCACCTGTAATATATCCTGTCCTGTCCTCTCACCTGTAATATATCCTATCCTGTCCTCTCACCTGTATTATATCCTATCCTGTCCTGTCCTCTCACCTGTAATATATCCTGTCCTGTACCCTCACCTGTAATATATCCTGTCCTGTCCTCTCACCTGTAATATATCCTATCCTGTCCTCTCACCTGTATTATATCCTATCCTGTCCTGTCCTCTCACCTGTGATATATCCTGTCCTGTACCCTCACCTGTAATATATCCTGTCCTGTCCTCTCACCTGTATTATATCCTATCCTGTCCTGTCCTCTCACCTGTAATATATCCTGTCCTGTCCTCTCACCTGTAATATATCCTGTCCTGTACCCTCACTTGTAATATATCCTGTCCTGTACCCTCACCTGTAATATATCCTGTCCTGTACCCTCACCTGTAATATATCCTGTCCTGTCCTCTCACCTGTAATATATCCTATCCTGTCCTCTCACCTGTATTATATCCTATCCTGTCCTGTCCTCTCACCTGTAATATATCCTGTCCTGTACCCTCACCTGTAATATATCCTGTCCTGTCCTCTCACCTGTAATATATCCTATCCTGTCCTCTCACCTGTATTATATCCTATCCTGTCCTGTCCTCTCACCTGTGATATATCCTGTCCTGTACCCTCACCTGTAATATATCCTGTCCTGTCCTCTCACCTGTATTATATCCTATCCTGTCCTGTCCTCTCACCTGTAATATATCCTGTCCTGTCCTCTCACCTGTAATATATCCTGTCCTGTACCCTCACTTGTAATATATCCTGTCCTGTCCTCTCACCTGTAATATATCCTGTCCTGTACCCTCACCTATAATATATCCTGTCCTGTCCTCTCACCTGTAATATATCCTATCCTGTCCTCTCACCTGTATTATATCCTATCCTGTCCTGTCCTCTCACCTGTAATATATCCTGTCCTGTCCTCTCACCTGTAATATATCCTGTCCTGTACCCTCACCTGTAATATATCCTGTCCTGTCCTCTCACCTGTAATATATCCTGTCCTGTACCTTCACCTGTAATATATCCTGTCCTGTCCTCTCACCTGTAATATATCCTGTCCTGTACCCTCACCTGTAATATATCCTGTCCTGTCCTCTCACCTGTAATATATCCTGTCCTGTACCCTCACCTGTAATATATCCTGTCCTGTCCTCTCACCTGTAATATATCCTGTCCTGTACCCTCACCTGTAATATATCCTGTCCTGTCCTCTCACCTGTAATATATCCTGTCCTGTACCCTCAGCTGTAATATATCCTGTCCTGTACCCTCAGCTGTAATATATCCTGTCCTGTAACGAGTGAGTGTTTACCTGTGTGTCAGTGGCGCCTCAAGTAACACAGGCGGACAAACATATTGGCCGGTGGTGCGCTGTTCCTTGATACATTTATGTCTGTGTAAGTGACATGTCAGGTTTTGTTTTGTTTGTCTGGTGTGTTGTATGTCTAGCGGCTTGCCTCCACACACACACATGGTACCGTGTTAAGGTGTTGCATAGTGTTGTATTGTATCATTGGTCAATTCAGGTTGTAGTAATACAGGAGAGTAGTTGTGTTAAGTGGTTCGTATTTTTTCTTGGTCGAGTGGTAGTATTTTTAGGACAAAATGGATAAGCCAGTAGAACGGGAAAGTACCACAGTTAGTGACACATTGGCAGAGAGGTTTGAGCAGGCCATGTCAGTCATCACCAGGCAACAGTTAGAGCTAGAGGAATTGCAGAAACAAATTAGGGACTTACAACAATACCGCTGGCATGTAAGTAACCCAGACACGGATCAAGAGTCAGTTGTAGGAAATGACAACCCTAACGGTTCCACAGGGTTCTGCTCTTTCACCAACTCTCTTCCTTCTTTTTATCAATGCTTTACTTCACACTACAACTAATTCTATCCATTCTTACGCCGATGATTCTACTCTTCATTCTTCCTCACATTTTCCCCTTCCTCCTAACTCTCAAACTAGATCTGTTTCTAGAACTGATATCATTACTTCTATCAACGCTGATCTGTGCAGCATCTCTGAATGGGGAGATACAAACTTGGTTAAGTTCAATAGTAACAAAACTCAATATTTACCAATTACACTTTGTAAATTAGACGATCTCCCACCAATTACATTTCTGGACGCTATCATCCTCCCAAATTCTGAAAAAAATATGTTAGGCCTCACCATTTCTCCAATATGGCCTGGGAATCACACATCCTTAGTATAACTAAAGCTGCCTCCCGAAAGTTGGGAATGCTGTACAGATGCCGCAGCTACTTCACTCCTGAGCAGTTGCTCCAAGTATATAAGGGATTCATTCGTCCTAACTTGGAGTACTGCTCATTTCGTCTTATTAACTCTCCTCCTTTAGTCGACAATCCCTCTTCCCTTTCTCTTCGCCGCAATGTTGCTTCACTCTCTCTCTTTTACAGGTACTTTAACGGGCAATGTTCAGTGGATTTGGCATCCTGTGTACCACCGGTAAGGCCGTGGGTTCGTAACACACGTCTTGCCCGCGGTGCCCACCATTTCTCTGTGGATGTCGGTCACACGAGAATAACCCGTTATAGTACCTCCTTTTTTCCTCACACAGCCAAACTGTGGAATGGTCTGCCTTCTTCTGTGTTTCCATGCTCTTACAATATGTCTTACTTTAAAAAGCTGGTTTTCCGGCATCTTCGTGGTGTAGATTAACACAGTATAACCTTTTTTTCTATATTTTCAATTTCGTTCCGTTCTTTTTTTTTCGCCCCCCAGGCTCCGTTGTGGGTCGTTTGACCTATGCCCGGGTGGGCTAATTCCCGTAAAAAAAAAAAAAAAATAGGGGGCTCCATAGGTAGCCTTAAAGTTGATCCAGGGATTCATCCCAAACTAACGGATTATATCAAAGGAAGCGTTAGGGAATCATCCCTTTTCAGCCTCATGTTAAAATGTTATCATTGGAAAATGACACGGGGTTGAGTTCTGGGAACAACGTTAGAACTTTTTGTAGGCAGATAGAGAGGCTACTTAAGAAGGATGACCATCGGGTAGAGGCGGCTCTTAGCAGAATGGAGAGTCCCGTAGATGAAATGATTCAGAAGGAACTGGATAGCAGGGGGACTTGGGATTGGAACAACCTTAAGCAAGCTTTGGTGAAGTTCAGCACGAGCCAGTGTACCCAGGGGAATGCATGGGCAGATTTTTTTTAGAGAGGAATATCATTTAGAGGACGATCCGGGGAGATTTGTGGAACAAATGAAACGTAAACTGAGTCCTAGAGATAAGGTTTGAACCAGTGCCAGGGAAAGATCAGATTATGAAAAATAGATTGTATGATTGCTTGCCAAGGCCAATGCTGAGAGAGTTGAAAAGCTACCACCAGGTAGGCATGTCCTTAAACTAATTTTTGACAGAGTTAACTGGTATTTGAGGTCGCATGGCAGTGGACAACATCATGTTAGACAGGTCCACCATGAACAAGTACAACCCAGGCCAGTAAATGAGGATTATAGAGTTCAGGGAGATTATCATATGAAAGGAGATACTGGGGTATCAGTAGGCAGGTGGATGGGAGAGACTGATAACAGACATGATAGGAACACCAGGTGGAAGGAAACTAACACTCAAGGTTGGACATGGAACGAATGGTGTGAGTATTGTAAGAAGGAGGACCATAACCCATATACAGGAAATTGTCCATTGAAGCCCGAAAAGGCTCACGTTGCGAGTGCATGAGAAGGAACTGTGGGAGTATTAGAACCACTTGCCCAGGACGCCAAGCTAGACCTCACCCTCCGAGCAAATGACCACGACAACATACCCCGGACAGTTAACCATGCATTAAATTACCTGTATGTGGACATACTAGTATAGCATTGATTGATACGGGTAGTGAAGCCACTTTCATTGAAGATAGTTTGGTGAAAACTTTGAAGGTAGGGCCCATTAGGCCTTGTACCCAAAGATATTTAGCTATTAACGGGGAAGAATTCAAAAGACAAGGCACTGTTGTTATCGGTGTACAACTGTCTCATAACAAAAGAGTCAGTCACCAAGCCATAGTAGTTGAAGACAGCCTGTTGGACACTGGTGTATTAATGGGAGCAGATATTTTAGGCAGATTTGGAGTTTGGTGGCATCAAGGAAAAAATCAGTTCATTTGGGGAGGTCATACACAAATTTATTGAAACCAAATCATGGAGGACAATTGCGGAAGGTAGTCAAAGTCAAATGACCCCCGAATGATTCGGTCTTGCCTTTTTCCATGGAGCTGACTAACTTACACATTGATAGGAAGACGATAATAAGTGGGCACAGTTCTCAAATTAGGCCAGTTAAGGTGAAGGCAGGATTAGGTCAGACTTTGATTCCTGTGTATATGTTCCTATGAGTAATGTTTCAGAGCAGCCAGTTTGTTTGAGTCCTGGTGCTGTTTTAGGTGAATATGAGGTAGTTAATGATGATGAATTTTGTTACTTTGATGATGAAGGGAATAATCTTGGAACTATCTCACACATTCATGAAGAGTTAGGTAAGGTAGACCGGTCTGTAGAAATACCACTGTGCTCACCACATCACCTGGCCATACAGAGAAAGTGATAAAAGATCACGAGTGGAACAAGCTTAGCAACTTTGTAGTAAGTGCTGGAATCCTGGAAAGTTTTAAAAGGAGGCTAGACAGGAGCTGCCATGCACAGGCCAACCGGCCAACCGACCTATTGCAGACTCCTTATTTTCTGATGTTCTTATGTTCACACACACACACACACACACACACACACACACAGTTAAATTCAGTAGATTCCAATTCCACAAAAATAAACACTATTTAAAACCCAATACAGCCAAATTGTACATGATAAACTCGGTATAAAAAAGACCCAATTATATTCAATTTCATCTGGACAAACGTAGCCAATGAGGCGTCAATAAAGTCTCATTGATGCGTCGCTTGCCACACACACTGATGAAATTACACTCGACCGATCCTATACCGAGTGAATGGTACATTTTCTGTATACACTTCAATCTGTTTGAGAGAGTGAGGGAAGGGAGAGAGAAAAGGGTGGAAGGAAAGAAATGAAGAGAGTGGAGTGAGGAGTAGAGGGAAGATAGGGAGGGTGAAGGAAGGAAGAAATGAGGAGGAGGAGGTGAATCGGTGAGAGAGAGAGAGAGAGAGAGAGAGAGAATCATCCCCAGGCATCATCACCAATAAATACGATATAAAATATATTTAGTATTTAATGGTTGTTAATCCAAGCTTTCATTTTTTTTCGCCATTATTGCGAGTCAATACAATTACACACTCCGTCCTTCTTTACAGGGACTAATGGGGGATAGGAAGTATGTCCAAACAACTTCCACCGGCCCGGGAATCGAACCCGTGACTTCTCGCTTGCGAAGGCAAGAGCGGTACCACTCTACCACCAGCACCCCCAATACGTCACTGAAACGTCACTATGGATATAATACGTCAGAAACGTCACTATGGATACGTCACTGTAACGTTACTACGGACACAATACATCACTATGGCTGCAATACGTCACTGCAGCGTCACGATACGTCACTGCAACGTAAATACCGACGAATTTGTGAGAGCGTAGACTTGCAGACATATAAAATGAAAACACAAGTTGCTCACCCATCCATTCCCAGTTACAGTACATCTAGGTCTTTATACACCCATCCTTAATTCTGCATATATAATATAAACAAATTTAAACTTTGAATGTAAATTCACTTTTATTCCCCAAAAATGTTCGGCCCTTTTATGCTACTCAAGGCCTTCCTAGCCGTTGTGTTACTTCTTGTCGTAGCGCACGTGAGCCTCAAGTCCCACAGCGCTCGGTTGGAAAAGGACCTTCACCGACTTCGCGACATTCATTGCCGCTCTGTCATTAACACCAAACACCCTCAACTTTCCTCAGGAGAGCCTGAGGGTGTGTGGAAAGTACCACTGGTATATTGGGTCAGAAAGATCCAAGAAACACGTAGGAAGATGCACGAAGTCCCCACGAGCTGCACGGGGCTCTTCGTCCCCCTCCCCGTCGCCCTCATCACCGTCACCCTCGTTACCGGCTTAGGTTGTGGGCTATTGGTAAGACGTCTCTGGAAACTCTCCGAGGAGGAGCACAATAACAAGCTAAGGAATAAGTACAAATCCGTAAAATCAAGATTGTACGAGCCATGTCGGCGCTCAAAGCTGTACAGGATGAAGGCACAATCCGACTCCGAATTATGGACTTCGGAAGAGTCTAGCGCCACCTCCGCCTCGTCCTCCTCTCCCGACAAAAAAAGGAAGAAGAGGAAGAAACAAAAGGGTAAAAAGAGACACGGGAAAAAACGCCGCCACTCGCCCTAACCTTACTCATTTAATAACATATCTTGACACAAACACATACACACACACCTATAACTACACACACACACACCTACCCCCATACACACCCAAACAGACACACACACCCACCCACCACACACACCTACACACACACACACACACACACCTACCCCCATACACACCCAGACAGACACACACACCTACACACACCCACCCACCACACACACCTACACACACACACACACCTACCCCCATACACACCCAGACAGACACACACACCTACACACACCCACCCACCACACACACCTACACACACACACACACACACCTACCCCCATACACACCCAGACAGACACACACACCTACACACACCCACCCACCACACACACCTACACACAAATACCCTTATGTCACGCACTATTTAATGAATCCCAATTTTGGTCTATTTTTCTTTAATTTAATCCCTATTTTAAACTTGCCACTTATTAAAAGGAAATAAAACAAAAATTAATCCCACTGTCACAGAACTCAGTTCCAGGGCAAGAGAGACATTGCTACCATCTTTCAGCCAATGGCTGTTCAACTGCTCAATGTCTGAGTTGAACAGGTCACTTGGGGACCCAAGATTGTAGGGTCGAGTTTGACGAGCTGAGAGCCGTAGAGGTAGAGAGAGAGAGAGAGAGATAAGAGAGAGATACCTTCTATTTGTATAAAACAAAGAAGTCTGTCTGTCTGTTTGTGTGTCTGCACGAGAATCTCGGAAACTACTTTACCGATCTGTAGTGATGATGGATGGTGTTATATGTCGTGATGATGGGTGCTCTTATATATAGTGATGATGGATGATGTTATATGTAGTGATGATGGGTGGTGTTATATGTAATGATGATTAGACAATAAAATAATAACAGTTTAATGCTAAAAAAATATACTTTGCTGTACCGTTGTAGTGAAAAACATGGTGGAACTTACATACACCGTTAATGAACGATTGATGGAAGAAGAAGTTTTGGGGACTGAGCAGTGAGACAATGTGGAGCCTCCCGGAGGGTGGCGTCCTACGGTGGCCTAGCGGATGAGCAGCCCGGAGGGCGGCGTTTCTGCTAGTAAATAAATAAAGGAAAATTCGATAAGCTTAAAATGTTGCTTGGGGTAAGTGGCTGAGGATGGTGCGTCGCTGCGGTGGTACTTGTGTGGAATAACCAGGAGATCACAAACATAAGTATAAAACACAAGATAATTCAATTTGCTGCACATATTTATTTCGCTGAACTGTTGGTCCGGGAAGGGTTGCAGTGTTTACAGCGAGGGAGGAGGAGGGAGGAGGGGTAGGGGAGAGGGTAAAGGGTGAAGAAAGGGTGGGGTAGGGGGTTAAGGGAGGCTAAGAATTTGGGGAGGAGAAGGATTAGGGGAGCAGATGGGGGGTAGGGGAGGAGGAGGGGAAGGTGAGAAGATAGGAAAGGGAGGAGGGGGTGAGTAAAGCGGGTGTGATTGTAAAAGGTTAGATTAGGTTAGGTTAGGTTAGGTTAGATTAGGTTAGGTTAGATTAGGTTAGGTTAGGTTAGGTTAGGTTAGGTTAGGTTAAGTTAGATTAGGTTAGGTTAGGTTAGATTAGGTTAGGTTAGGTTAAGTTAGATTAGGTTAGGTTAGGTTAGATTAGGTTAGGTTAGATTAGGTTAGGTTAGGTTAGGTTAGGTTAGGTTAAGTTAGGTTAGGTTAGATTAGGTTAGATTAGGTTAGGTTAGGTTAGGTTAAGTTAGATTAGGTTAGGTTAGGTTAGATTAGGTTAGGTTAGGTTAGATTTGGTTAGATTAGGTTAGATTAGGTTAGGTTAGGTTAGGTTAGATTAGGTTAGGTTAGGTTAGGTTAGGTTAGATTAGGTTAGGTTAGGTTAGATTAGGTTAGGCTAGGTTAGGTTAGGTTAGATTAGGTTAGGTTAGGTTAGGTTAGATTAGGTTAGGTTAGGTTAGGTTAGGTTAAGTTAGATTAGGTTAGGTTAGGTTAGATTAGGTTAGGTTAGGTTAGGTTAGATTAGGTTAGATTAGGTTAGGTTAGGTTAGATTAGGTTAGGTTAGGTTAGGTTAGGTTAGGTTAGGTTAGGTTAGATTAGGTTAGGTTAGGTTAGGTTAGGTTAAGTTAGATTAGGTTAGGTTAGGTTAGATTAGGTTTGATTAGGTTAGGTTAGATTAGGTTAGGTTAGGTTAGGTTAGGTTAGGTTAGGTTAGGTTAGGTTAGATTAGGTTAGGTTAGGTTAGGTTAGATTAGGTTAGGTTAGGTTAGGTTAGATTAGCTTAGGTTAGATTAGGTTAGGTTAGGTTAGGTTAGGTTAGGTTAGATTAGGTTAGGTTAGATTAGGTTAGGTTAGGTTAGATTAGGTTAGGTTAGGTTAGGTTAGGTTAAGTTAAGTGGATAGTTAAGAACGCTTACATCTGACTCACTTAAGTTATAACAAAAACACTTATTCTCAAAGACTCGTATGATAAATTCCTTCTTTACTTGAGAGTGAGCTAAGTGTTTGGCTGACTCTCAACAACAACAAAAAAGCAACAATTATTATCAATCACGACATTAATAAAAATTAATAATACATTTATTTATTTATTTATTTTTTTTTTTAACCTGCATTTCCACTAACAACAATATTTCCCAAAAAATTCAAACTGCAGGAAATTCGAAAACACAAATAATGAAAAAAGAAAAAAGTTTGATGTTTCTGTTTTGTGGAAGAAAGGGTAACGGTTTCGCTTGTGGGATTAAGGGCCAATTGCAAGAACGGTTATGGGGTGTACGACGCCATTTACGATGACCTTCTTGCCCTGGACTTTTTCAGCAATATCGCCTTTAACAAATGGAATTCTGCACTTTTCGAAGCTTTGGAGGAGTCTCGAAACAAGTTTCCTGGTGGGAATTATAAGCTAGTGCTGTACTCAAAATATCGAAACTTCGAGATCTCTCCAGAGCTTCAAAAGGGTGGTATAACTGAAACAAGTTCAGGGCAAGAAGGTCATCGTAAACGGCGTCGTACACCCTGTATGTATATTATGTATGCTGGATTATATATCATGTATGTATATTATGTATGTGCTCCATTTATGTATTATTTATTCAGCCTAGCTAGCAGCGTGTGGCAATGTTATTACCATATCCCACACGCTTAATTAATGTGCCTGGCGACGTATGGAAGCTGCTAATGTATCACTTGCCATACGTCGCCTATAGCAGTTGACAAGGAGCCTAGCCAAGGGAGACCGCTGCTCTCCTTTGTGTACATACTCTTATCCAGTAAACCGAACCTACAAAACTATACAGGTGTTTGTGTTCTCTCCTGTATATAGAACTTATTATTCAGAACCTAACACACCCCACGACTGTTCTTGCAATTGGCCCTAAGTTGTGTGCTGCAATTTGTACCGGTCTGGTCGACTCGCGGACCAGGCCGGTTCATCAGCTAACGGTCCACAAAAGCATTACAATAAGGATTTCCTAACCAAACGGACCGATTAACTAGCCATAAGTCTAAACCTTAAAATTCAACTAAAAAAAAGAAAAAGAAAATCTTTCTCCATAACAAAAGCATTGTCAACAAACACTTTTATTAGGGGGACAAATTATAAAAAAAAAATAACATGAAAACGGCCTTAAAATATGTAACATATGTAATATACAACAAAAGCCTTGATAACAGAATTTAAAAAAGCCTTAAGAAGGAAAAGCCTGATTTAAATATATCATAATTTCTAAATGAACTTAATTAATTTTTTACATTTACTCCGTTTTTCATTTTCATTTGTGCTACATGAATGCATAATTTAAATAAGCAAATATGTACATAAAACCCGCAATAGAGTATTTGGATTTTTCTAATTGTTTCCCTCGTAGAAGACCAAAACATAGTGAAAGGTGCGTAATAACCCTGGCAGAGTATAATCACTTAAAGTACATAAGGCTTAACAGACAGACAGACAGATAGACGACAACAAAAGACAGCTAGACAGAGAGGGAAAAAGAACAGCGTAAGTGCCGGAAACTTACTCGAAGCAGTGGGAAAAAGTAGCCAATCTTATCCCAGGACACTAACACGAAAATTACTGCTTCTTAATGATCAGACTCGGGAAAAAGTTTTAACATGGAAGCCTTAGAGAGATAAAACACACCCAGGAAAGTTGGACTAACTTTACCTTGTGACATTTTAAAATTTATAAGAATCAAACAACACTTAATGATGGTGGACTCGAAAACATTTTACACCAGACCTCGTCAGGCTGAGGAGACGAGTCTTTCTTCACGGTTCAGTTCTCTCCGTCAAACGTTACTACCCGAGTATTGGTCATCTAGAGAGGCTTAATGCAAAACAAACACTTTACTCCTACACACGTATATGTAAAATGAATATTAACGTTATTACAAAGACTAATTAGAGAACACATCGCCATGAAAGCTGCTAATAACAAGGACTTTATCATCTACCCTCCACTGTAACTATCAACAAGGTGTATACACGACCACACAGGTAAACTATCATCTACCCTCCACTGTAACTATCAACAAGGTGTATACACGACCACACAGGTAAACTATCATCTACCCTCCACTGTAACTATCAACAAGGTGTATACACGACCACACAGGTAAACTATCATCTACCCTCCACTGTAACTATCAACAAGGTGTATACACGACCACACAGGTAAACTATCATCAACCCTCCACTGTAACTATCAACAAGGTGTATACACGACCACACAGGTAAACTATCATCTACCCTCCACTGTAACTATCAACAAGGTGTATACACGACCACACAGGTAAACTATCATCTACCCTCCACTGTAACTATCAACAAGGTGTATACACGACCACACAGGTAAACTATCATCTACCCTCCACTGTAACTATCAACAAGGTGTATACACGACCACACAGGTAAACTATCATCTACCCTCCACTGTAACTATCAACAAGGTGTATACACGACCACACAGGTAAACTATCATCTACCCTCCACTGTAACTATCAACAAGGTGTATACACGACCACACAGGTAAACTCGATAAAGATATTTTTAACTCTGGTAGCTAAATGATATACCGGAAACCATAAGTATCCCCATACTATAACCTACCGAAAGCCGTAGGCAACCCCATTCTATAACCTACCGAAAGCCGTAGGTAACCCCATACTATAACCTACACCAGTAGCAGCAGCTCAAAGGATCGACGACCAGAAAAGTTCCTCTCGCCTTACGTAAGCAGGAGACTTTGACATGATCCCAGAGGCGCGCTGTTTGGGGGGTTGATTAAGGTAAGTCTTTTGAAGGAGTATTAACGCCATCGTCTGGACAGCGAAAATATCTCACAGTGTTTTATATATATATATATTGGATAACCTGAAGAATCGTCACCCCAGAATGTCCACCTGAAGAATCATCACCCCAGGATATCCCACCTGAAGAATTGTCACCCCAGCCTGCTCCACCTGAAGAATCGTCACCCTAGCCCACAGTGAATATAATTTGTATAATTAGGATAATATAAATATATTCCTTTGTGTTATGCATCTTTATTGTGAAAGATTAAAGAAAAAAAGAATATACACCGTGTTCCAAAATACAATAAATTAAAAAAAATCTAAGATTAAAAAAACATGACTCGCACTCTCCAAATGAAAAACAAATAAAATAAGAAAAACCCAAAATGCTTCCAAATCTAAACATAGAAAAGAAAAAATTCTAAATTTAAAAAAAAAAGTTAGGGAAGGGTTCCATCCGTCACCTAGGAGAGTCACACAACCTTAAGACAACCTGACCTATCTTAACAAATCGGAAATCTGACCCCACCTGAAGAATCGTCACCCCAGGATATCCCACCTGAAGAATTGTCACCCTGCCAAACTCTGGGGTGACAATTCTTCAGGTGATCCATTTTTTTTTACAGTGTCATCGAAGGCGTGTGCAGAGGATCTTGGGACTCCTGGCCTCCGTGTATATATAACCCAGCTTATAGTTTAATCCTACCCAAGCCACATTATTCCCTCCCAACTACACATACAAGGGGTACCTGTATATAATTTGTATACTCGTTCGTGAGTGTTAACCCACCTACATACTTCTGTTTTGCAAGTTCGTGATCAGGTTGGCACGAAAAGCATAGGGCATAGAGCAATGCTATATATATAATTTTACACACACACATAAAATATGAATGTTACTTTCCTCTCCTTCCAGGCCGAGAGGTAAAAACAACTTGGATACAGAGAGAGAAAGAGAGCATACAGGTGAAATAATTAACTACCTATGTGAATACCTATAGTTAATTAAATTCTCCCTTTTTAAAAATAAAATTGAACCTTAAAGAAATGGTTAATGTTATTGTCCGTGTGATCTATAAGGCCCCAGGTGAGGGCCACGTCAGGTCAGGTTAGGTCAGGTCAAGTGATGTAAGCCATTGTTTGAGCATCACGGTGAACAAACACAAGCGATGATGTACTTTAATGAGCATATCCCATGATAGTAATTTCCTCGCACGAATTTGCTTTTAATTACTATCAATCAACAGCAGTTATGGGTCGTCGTGAATACTGCCGGGTGTCAGGTACGCTCAACGTATGGTCAATGTTGACTTTTGCGTTTTACTGTAATTTGGTGCCCCCTCTCTGTCGTGTGTGTGTGTGGTAGCGGGACCTTTTTGTTGGTTGTTTTGTTTATGTGGCTGTCAACAAAGTGACCCTTTTTATAGCATGTTATATTAACGCAGTAGGAAATGATGATGGATTGCTACCTGTGTGTGTGTGTGTGTGTGTGTGTGTGTGTGTGTGTGTGCATACTTTAAACTGGAGTGTATGTATTTATATTTGTATGCGTATGGGTATGTCTATGTATATAACTGTATGCGTATTGTTAACTCACGCACCTGTATACAAACCCGGTCACATGTATACCTGTAATATGTATACCTGTATCTGTAAATCTGTAATATGTATACCTGTAATACGTATACCTGTAATGTGTATACCTGTACCTGTATCTGTAAATCTGTAATATATATACCTGTACCTGTATACCTGTAATATGTATACCTGTACCTGTATACCTGTATATGTATACCTGTACCTGTATACCTATATATGTATACCTGTACCTGTATACCTGTACCTGTATACCTATATATGTATACCTGTACCTGTATACCTATATATGTATACCTGTATATGTATACCTGCACCTGTATACCTATATATGTATACCTGTACCGGATCACCTGAAGAATCGTCACCCCAGGATATCCCACCTGAAGAATCGTCACCCCAGCCCACAGTGAATATAATTTGTATAACTGAGATAACATAAATATATTCCTTTTTGTTATGCACCTTTATTGTGAAAAGTTTAAAGAAACAAAAAATAAGAATAATATACACTTAACCTAACCTAACCTAACCATGGAGGGTCCTGACCCCACCTAAAAAATTGTCATCTCAGGTGTTGCCACCTGAAGATTCATCACCCCAGGATATCCCACCTGAAGAATTGTCACCCTGCCAAACTCTGGGGTGACAATTCTTCAGGTGATCCCCTGTACCTGTATACCTATATATGTATACCTGCACTTGTATACCTATATATGTATAATTGTACCTGTATACCTATACATGTATACTTGTACCTGTATACCTGTACCTGTATACCTATATATGTATACCTGTACCTGTATACCTATATATGTATACCTGTATCTGTATACCTATATATGTATAATTGTACCTGTATACCTATACATGTATACTTGTACCTGTATACCTGTACCTGTATACCTATATATGTATACCTGTACCTGTATACCTATATATGTATACCTGTACCTGTATACCTATATATGTATACTTATACCTGCATGACCTGTATATGTGTACCTGTACCTGTATACCTATATATGTATACTTGTACCTATAATCCTATATACCTATATATGTATACTTGTACCTGTATAACCTGTATATGTATACTTGTACTTGTATAACCTGCATATGTATACCTGTACCTGTATACCTATATATGTATACTTGTACCTGTATACCTATATATGTATACTTGTACCTGTATAACCTGTATATGTATACCTGTACCTGTCTATGTATACCTGTACCTGTCTATGTATACCTGTCTCTGTTTGTATGATAACAGTTGGTGCTCTCTGTGTTAAGTGATTCTGTCAGCGAGAGTTATTGCTCAGCTGTGGAAACTAGAATGCAAATCTATCCACTGTACATTCATCTCTCTCTCTCTCTCTCTCTCTCTCTCTCTCTCTCTCTCTCTCTCTCGCCACAGTATTGAACTTTCATATAATCACGTGTCTTTGATGTATTTGTGCATTGGGACGATGGTTACGGCAGATGAAGGGAATAATTAAGTCAATATGTGTTGGCGTTTGTCTGTCTGAGTGAGTGAATTAGTTACCTGTATGTATGTATGTATGCATGTATGTATAAATGTATGTATGATTAAGGATCTGTGGTCGAAATGTTGATATTCTGTTAATTAATTGTCCTCCCTCCCTCTCCTTCCCAACCCTTCCTCAAAGCCCAGCCTCTGAAAATAGACGTTAAAGATGAGGGCTATGATGAAGCCTAACCCCCTCTTCCCTCCCCCCTCACCCTCCCTCTCTCGTCCCCACTCCCCCTCACCCCTTACCTCTTCTCCCCACTCCCCCTCACCCCTTACCTCTCCTACCCACTCCCCCTCTCCCCTCTCTCCCTCACCCCTTACCTCTCCTCTAACCCTCACCACTTTCCTTTCCCTCTTTCCCGTCTCTCCTCTCCATTCTCCTCTTTTCTACCCCCTCCTCACCCCTCCCACTCACCTCCTCCTCCTCCTCCCCCAACACTTCACTGGGTAGAAACGTCACTTATCCCCGTTATAAAAAAGACTTAGATCGTGTTAAGATTCTCATCTCCCCCCGGCTGAGAGAGAGAGAGATGGGACACACACACTCACACACAAAGCCGAACGTCATTACCAAGATCATTAAGGGTGAATTTACCTGCAATATGTGGGAAAAATTGATGACGTATACCTGTAGGGGAGAATTTGATGACGTATACCTGTACCTTTAGGGGAGAATTTGATGACATATACCTGTAGTTGTAAGGGAGAATTTGATGACGTGTACCTGTACCTGTAGGAGAGAATTTGATGACGTATACCTGTAGTTGTAAGGGAGAATTTGATGACATATACCTGTACCTGTAGGGGAGAATTTGATGACATATACCTGTAGTTGTAAGGGAGAATTTGATGACGTGTACCTGTACCTGTAGGAGAGAATTTGATGACGTATACCTGTAGTTGTAAGGGAGAATTTGATGACATATACCTGTACCTGTAGGGGAGAATTTGATGACGTATACCTGTACCTGTAGGGGAGAATTTGATGACGTATACCTGTACCTGTAGGGGAGAATTTGATGACATATACCTGTAGTTGTAAGGGAGAATTTGATGACGTATACCTGTACCTGTAGGGGAGAATTTGATGACGTATACCTGTAGTTGTAAGGGAGAATTTGATGACGTACACCTGTACCTGTAGGAGAGAATTTGATGACGTATACCTGTACCTGTAGGAGAGAATTTGATGACGTATACCTGTACCTGTAGGGGAGAATTTGATGACGTATACCTGTACCTGTAGGAGAGAATTTGATGACGTATACCTGTACCTGTAGGGGAGAATTTGATGACGTATACCTGTACCTGTAGGGGAGAATTTGATGACTATACCTGTACCTGTAGGGGAGAATTTGATGACATATACCTGTACCTGTAGGGGAGAATTTGATGACATATACCTGTAGTTGTAAGGGAGAATTTGATGACATATACCTGTACCTGTAGGGGAGAATTTGATGACATATACCTGTACCTGTAGGGGAGAATTTGATGACATATACCTGTACCTGTAGGGGAGAATGTAAAGTAATAATTAATTAATATTAAATATATTTTCTTATAGTCAGAATTGTTTATTTTATCTCGAATTTATTCACTCTTGAAGGATGAAATTAACAGTAAGCAGATTTGACTGTATTAAAAATGGAAAAAAAAAGAAACTGATTCCACTTCATGAACTGAAAAATTGTTTATCGCCATCACGTTGCATACAGGATATTGTTGCATTTAGTCTATCCTAAAAGATTTAAACCAACGTCATCAGGGAGTTAAAACATCATACTGAAGGGGTTTAAACATCATACTGAAGGGGTTAAGACATCACACAGAAAGGGTTAAAACATCACTCTCAGAGGGTTAACCATCATCCCCAACGAGTTAAGAAAGTGGAATAATAATAATTAGTAATACTTTTTCCCCAAACTAAATTCACCCCCCCCCCCCCCTACAAAAAAAAAGTTGGAACAATGTTTTCGCACTTCACCTGAGACAACAACAACAAAAGTCTTTGAAAAAACTACAAAACCAATTTAACCCTTTAACAATTAGCTAAAAGTAATCCTAAATAAAAATACGACTTTAATCAGGTTAAGTTAGGTTATGTTATGTTAGGTCAGGTCAGGTCATGTTAGGTCAGGTCAGGTCAGGTTAGGTTATGCTAGGTCAGGTTAGGTTAGGTTATGTTACGTCAGATCAGGTTAGGTTATGTTAGGTCATGTCAGGTTATATCAGGTCAGGTCAGGTTAGCTTAGGTTTGTGTTTTGAATTGATCATGTTATTAATAGTGATTAGTTGTTGGGTTAGATTAGGTTGGGATGTATGTATCTACTCTGTGTGCGTGTGCGTGTCCGAGACGGTGTGTGTCTGTCTGTGTGTGTGTGTGTAATAATAATAATAATAATAATAATTAACGGTTTATTGAAAGAGCTTGGCAGCCAAAAGGCTGAAAATATACAGTTACATATTTGGGGAATGGGTTGCGAATTACAAATAATATACAAGTAACATAAGTGACACAAATAAGACATATAATAACTTAGATGGGGAAAAGCTCAGAGTACAGTTCATTTCAACATAGTGACAGTGTAAGGAGCAGTGTTTACTGGGAGTGAATACACTGATTTATTACAAGTTATTGATAATTTTTACAATGGTTGGGACTGGGCTGTTCTTATAGCGATCAGTTCGTGCACGTATGGGCTGGATGCGGTTGTGGTGTCGAACAGCAATTCTCGGACAAGGGATCTCAGGTGGTAGTAGGAGCCGGTGTCGGGGATGGTGTAGAAGCTTCTTACCAAATTTGCAGATGAGGTCGTGGTGATGGTCAGTGAGAGTCGAAAGGGTCAGTGTGTTGAGCGCTTCTTGATATGTGGAGTAGGAAGGGGAGAGAATAATCTTGCATGCCCTCTTTTGCACTTTTTCTAGGTGTTTACGTTGTGTGGCATTTAGGGAGGAAGACCAGGTGGGGGAGGCATAGGTGAGCCTGGGAAGTATGAATGTTGTGTAAACACTGAGGAGCTCGTGTGCAGGAACTCCGAGGGACTTGAGTCGGCGGAGGAGGTGGAGACGGAAACTGGAGGATTTGACAACTTCACTGACGTGTGGTTTCCAATTTAGTTTGTTGTCTATGGTGACGCCGAGGAGCTTCGTGGAATCTACAACCTGGAGTGTGTTCGGACCTAGAGTAATGGAAGGAGGTGGGACAATGTCGGAGGAGAGGTTGATGTGCATTACCATGGTCTTGGTATGGTTGATGGTGACATGGTTGTTGGTGGCCCAGTTTTGGAGACTGTTCAATAAATCCTGAAGGGCGGTATAGTTGGGAGCAGAATTGTTGACGCTGATCCCAATGGTGGAGTCGTCGACATATTTCCAGCGAGCAGGGGTTTCTCTTAGGGCATCATTGATGAGCATAAGGAAGCAGAGTGGTCCCATCTTGGTGCCTTGGGGGACGCCACAGGTGAGTGACTGAAAGGTGGAGACAGCCCCTCGGAAGCGTACAGCTTGGCGTCGGTCACTGAGGATGTCTGTAAGCCATGGTATGAGACTTCTCCGAAGCCCGAGGTCAATAGCTTTGTTGATGATTATATTGTGGTCGACTAGGTCGAACGCTTTAGTGAAATCAATGAAGGCGACAGCTACAGACGTTTTTCGTTTCTCGAGATGGCGGTATATGTAATCGAGAAAGCTGACAAGACAGTGGGTGGTGGAGGAAGTTTTCATGTTGCCAAATTGCTGAGGGTCTACGACTCCTGCAATATCAGCATAAGCCCAGTCGAACACAAAACTTTCACAGATTAGGCTGGGTATTGGGGTGATTGCAATAGGTCGTAGCTGATTTAAGGATTGTGGGCTGGTTGACTTGGGCACTGGTGATACATAAGAGGTCTTCCAGTCAGCTGGGCATCTGGCTTGACTGAGAGAAGCATTGATGATGGAGCAGAGGGGTGTAGCAAGCTCCGGGGAGAACTCCTTGAAGAGTTTCATTGGTAAGTCAATGGGAGTGGTAGAGCGTTTTAATTTTAGTTTGTCCAGGCGTTTTGCTACGTCAAATTCTTCTACTAAGTCAGTGGGAAGGGGGGCTGGTAGGTAAGCAGGGAGAGTGGTTGTGTCAAGCCGTGGGAGCGTCTGGCATATAGTAGCGAAATGGTTATTTGTTTGCTCAGCTGCGTCAACATTAGTGAGATGGCTAAGGAAGGGGAGGGGGTGTGTCTTATTGTTTAGTCCACAGAGTTCTTTAAGCTTACCATACCATTGACTGATGTTGGTCTGCTTCAGGTGTTGTAATTTGGTTGGGTAGTGGGACTTCTTTGCAGTGCGTATTTCGCGGATGACTCGGTTGCGAAGTGACCTGTAGCGGATGTGGTCATTGAGATGAAAGGCTCTGTCTCTCTGTTGCATAAGTCTTTTGATCCGAGGTGTGATCCAGGGCAAGTCAGCTGGGTGAGATCTGACGGACTTCTCGGGGAAGAAGTGGTGGTGAGCTTCCGTGGTGGTGTTGGTATAATTTATCCATTTGGTTTCCACGTCATCCACGCTCAGTACTTCAGTCCAGGGATGGTGAACTATCCACTGCCCGAAGAGGCGCACTGCAGAGTCAGTAATCGGCCTGTAGGTCTTGATGTAGGGTCTCTGTACTTGGGTGGGAGTGGCAGCTGGGGACCAGAGCACTGATAAGTGTGTGCTACACCCGATAGGAGGCATTGGTTGAGGTGGTTGGTACTGGTCCGCTAAGTCGGTTAAGATAAGGTCAAGGGTATTTTGACCGTGTGTGGGGAAGGTCACAACCTGTGATAGTGATAGCTGGTCCTGGATATCAGTGGTGTCAATTTCATTTAAATCCCCACATAATACTAACTTGGCACATGGGTACCTAACTCTGAGGTGGTCTGAGGTGGTGATGAGATGATTGATAAAAGTGTCTCTGGTGGGTGATCGAGGCGGATGGTATGCCACACAGATTATAATGGAAGCAGTGTTGCGTGGGTGGGCCCTTAGCACGACACGTACCCATAATGTGTGTGTCTGTGTATGTGTGTGTGTGTGCGTGTGTGTGTCTGTGACGGTGTGTGTGTGTGTCTGTCTGTGTGTGTGTGTCTGTGTGTGTGTGTGTGTGTGTGTGTGCGTCTGTCTGTGTGAGTGTGTGTGTGTGTGTGCGTGTGTGTGTGTGTGCGTGTGTGTGTGTTCATCTATATTTTCATGAAGTATTGTCTGCTGAGTCATGAACCCAAATCCTCCCTCTTTTCCCACACTAAAACCTAACCTAATCTTACCTAACCTAACCTAACCTAACCTAACCTAACCTAACCTAACCTAACGTAACCTAACACAGTAATAAACAAAAATCTGGTTACTACTGCATATAAAAAAGTGTAAATATTTTTTCTTTTTCATTCCGTAAAAAAAGTTGTAAAATAGTTAATATTCTGTTAATCTGTTCCGTTGTGTGTATTACATTCAATGAAAAAAAATTGACATGGTTCTCTTTCTAGTTATTTAAAAAAGTAAAAGTTCTGGGACGCATAAACGACTAGTTTAATCAGTTCTTTGATCTCTCTATGACAGTTTAAATTTCTTCAACATTTTCTCCACCCTCTCATCTGTCCCATGTATTTGTTTTAATCTCCGTCGAAAATTATAAAAAAAATAAAAATAAACAAAAATCATATATATATATATATATATATTTTATGAAAATCCACAATGAAAACGTGGATAAGATAAATCTTGATAAAATCACACGGGAAAATGTCTTGAATAAAGACGAAAGCTAAGGTACTCCGTTGTTTCCATTTTCCCGTGTGATTTTATCAAGATATATATATATATATATATATATATATATATATATATATATATATATATATATATATATATATATATCATGTAAATCCACAATGAAAACGTGGCTACGATAAATCTTAATAAAATCACACGGGAGAATGGAAACAACGGAGTACCTTAGCTTTCGTCTTTATTCAAGACATCTTCAATATATATATATATATATATATATATATATATATATATATATATATATATATATATATATATATATATATATGCTGATAACCACAAGGAAAGAAGAAAACACGAAGTTCCCAAGCGCTTTCGTGTACACTGTACACGAAAGCGCTTGGGAACTTCGTGTTTTCTTCTTTCCTTGTGGTTATCAGCATATACCTAGATCATGTGCACCTACAGTGATTTACTTGCATATATATATATATATATATGTATATATATATATATATATATATATATATATATATATATATATATATATATATATGTATATATATATATATATATATAACTTCGATCTAATATATTCTTTGATCTGATGTTACGGATTTGAAAAACTCTGAACAGATTTTTAATTGTCGTGTCAGACGGCGTAGATCGAACACTAAGTTCACCTGTAGTCAAGCGAGTATTAGTTACCTGACAAAGGTGTGTTTAGTTAAGCTTTCAAGAGGGGGGGGGGGGGTGTTTGTTGTGTCTCTGGCAAGTGGCGGGAGTGAGCGTGGTAATGCTGTGTTGTCTTCCTTCCTTCCTTTCTTTTTCTCTCCTTCCATCCTTTCATTTTACCTTCTTCCCTTCCTTCCTTCCTTCCATGCTTCCCATCCTTCCTTACGTTCTTTCCCCTCCTTTCCTCCCTTACTTCCCTCCCATTCTTCCTTCCTACCTTTCCTTCCCTTCTTTCCTCTCTTTCCATCCTCCCCTCTCTCCCTCCCCCTGTGTGTATGTGTCAACCTATAGATAATTACATGCATACAAAGCAATCATACACAGACACACACTGACGGATGACCAAACGAACAATGAAACAAGACTCCCCCCCCCCCCCCACCAACCAAACAAAAAAATAACCCTTTCCAGCCAACATGATAGACAGTAGACATGATAGGACACAACATAAGCATCACCAACTAACCCACCGTGATATATCGATTATAATGATCGTACACAGACAGGTGAGGTCACAGGTACTAAAGGTGAGTGATAGGGTGATAGGTTGCTGCTACGTCAAACATATCTTCCTTTAACTCAATAACTCCAGGTAGAAAGGTGACAACGAGGGCTGTGACAGATATAAGAACATAACATAAGAAAATAAGGAGTCTGCAATAGGCCGGTTGGCCTGTGCATGGCAGCTCCTGTCGAGAGTTACTACCACTCTCTATCATCCATGAATCTATCCAGTCTCCTTTTGAAACTTTCCAGCGTTCCAGCACTCACTACATAGTTGCTAAGCTTGTTCCACTCATCCACCCCCCTATTTGTGAACCAGTTCCTTCCTATCTCCCTCCTAAACCTAAACTTATCCAACTTAAATCCGTTGCTTCGAGTCCTATCCTGCTCGGATATTATAAGAACTTTATCTATATCCCCTTTATTGATTCCTTTCACCCACTTAAATACTTCTATCATATCTCCGCGCACTCTTCGTCTTTCTAGGGAATGCAAGTTTAGTTTCTTTAACCTATCCTGATATGGAAGGTTTCTAAGTCCCGGAATCATTTTCGTCATTCTTCGCTGCACCGACTCTAGTGAATTGATATCCATTCTATAATGAGGGCACCAGAACTGAACCGCATAATCGAGTTGCGGCCTGACTAGCGCAAGATATAGTTGCAATAAGACCTCTGCACTCTTATTACTTACACTTCTAGATATAAAACCCAATACTCTGTTCGCCTTATTTCGAACATTAACGCACTGTTTTCTAGGCCGTAGGTCCGGGCTTACAAGTACCCCTAGGTCTCTTTCACAAGTCGACTTCTCTAGGTTGATGTTGTTAAGGCTGTATACATTAACAGAATTTGTTCTTCCAATATTAAGTACGCTGCACTTGCTGGTGTTGAATTTCATTTGCCATTTTTCAGACCACCCCTGCAGTTTATTTAGATCTCCTGTAATGCATTTGCATCCTGCTCTGAATTAATCTGCCGCCCAATTTTGGTGTCATCCGCAAACTTGCTTATGTCACTGCTGATCCCAGTATCTGTATGTATATTATGTATACTGGATTATATATTATGTATGTATATTATGTATGTGCTCCATTTATGTAGCTAGCAGCGTGTGGCAATGTTATTACCATATCCCACATGTTTAATTAATGTGCCTGGCGACGTATGGAAGCTGCTAATGTATCACTTGCCATACGTCGTCTATGGCAGTTGACCGGGAGCCTAGCCAAGGGAGAGCGCTGCTCTCCTTTGTGTACATACTCTTATCCAGTAAACCGAACCTACAAAACTATACAGGTGTTTGTGTTCTCTCCTGTATATAGAACTTATTATTCAGAACCTAACATGGCGCAGTGAACCGATCTTACTGGATAATTACGAGTGATAGTGCAAAGTCTGTGGAAAGCCAGATGGACTCCTCCCGCCTTGGGTCAACTCCCGCGTGCCACCTCTCCTCGAAGAATTTCAGCAACTTTGAGCAGTGTCAGTGACAGTGATTTTCTGTGAAGTGTTTAGTGCATTGTGTGTTTCGTGCCATTCATGTGTGACCTTGTTCTAAAGGATTCCCAAGGTATACGGCATGTTCTGGGCATTTGTGGGGAGTAGAGTTCAGTGCACCCTCCTCTGACCGCGTCCTGAGGGTAACTGGACTGACTGGGAGTCGCCGCGCCTCTCCCTCCACCCCCTCACAGCGTCGTCTCCACACCCCTTCACAGCTCGAGGAGACCGCTCTCACCGCCCTCGCGCACACACACATACATGTACTAACACTCGCTGACCGCGCGGCTTCTTTATATATATTTTATATATATAACCTACTTATCTGTGTATTTAATTAATTTTTTGTCTGAAATCTTGTTGATACGACGGGCTGACCGGTCAATACTGATTTAAGACATAGTACACAGATGAAGTAGTTATGTCTCACGCCTTACGTAGCCGTGGACCCAGCGTCTGGATGAGTCAGGCGGATGATAGCCCCGCAGAGATGGATGACCAGGCCGGCCACGACGCTCCAGCCCCCACAACATCGCGCAGTCCCTCACCTCAATATTCAGCGTTGTCTCCAGAGATAATTGCTTTACTGAAGTTTATGAGAGATGAGAAACGCGAGGATGAAGCTCACAGACGTTTGGCGGATGAGCACAGAAGGCAAGCAGAGGCAGAACGAGACCACCAACGGAGATTGGAAGACAGTGAACGGTTTGAAGCCTTGATATCTCGCCTCACTGTTAACCAAGCCCCTGGCTCTAACACTGCCTCGGTACTGACTGGTTCAGATACCTCATCCATGCTTCCTTCACGCCCCCCAGCCCCACCTAAAGCAGCAGCTCAAACACCGCCCATCTTGAAGCCTGATGTGAATTTCCAGACTTTTCGTGAATGGCGGCGACGGTGGACTGATTATTCTACAATGGTGGATCTCCAGAGTTTGTCACAGCCTAAACAACTCATCCAGCTGCGTATGTGCCTGTCCTTGGAAATTCAGCGTGTCTTGGAACATACGTTGCAGGTACCCCCAACCTCTTCGCTGTCTGTAGAGGAGGTACTGGACGTTCTACAACGGCACATCAAAGGACAGCAGAATGAAGCTCTGCGCAGGAGGGAATTGTTTAGCTGCAGACAGATGGAGGGTGAGTCTTTTGATGCCTTTTACGTACGTCTTAAGAGAGCCTCGGAAGAGGTAGATATATGTCCAGGCCACCACCAGCAGTGCGAGGAGACCCAGTTGAAGCAGGTGATCCTGATGGGTGTTAAGGACGAGGAACTTGTCCAACGCCTCACCTCCCTCGACTCTTCCTCTTCTCTTAAGGATGTGTTGACGATATGTCGCTCCTATGAGGCTGCCAGGTGTGCCACCTCTGCCATCCGTGCTCCCCCTACAGCTGTACGCGCTGTGTCCCGGTACAAGAAGGACAAGAAGTCCGTTCCTACGCCTTCGCCCACCACGTCCACGCCCGGTTTATTTTGCAACAACTGTGGTAAGCAGCACGGAACACAGGTGTGTCCAGCTGCTCAGTCTACCTGCAACAGTTGTGACCGTAAGGGCCACTGGTCACTCACAGTACGGTGCCCAGCCAAACGCGTCCAGTGCAATGTGTGCGGTCGTCTGGGCCACTATGACAAGTGTTGCCCTTCCAACAAACCCAAGGGACCGCGTCGGCGGAAGCTTCAGCCCCCTTCCACCAGAGAGGGCCGCCCACAGTCTTCCAATCAGAGGCACGACGACTCTTGACAACGCTCGAGCCACATTAGGAATGTGTGCTCCCCCCAGCGTCCCAGGACCAAAGTCCCCCAGTACATCAGTGTCATTGTGACCTACCGCAGTGCGTCATCCCGTCTTCAGATGTTGCCCGACACCGGCGCTGATGCTACAGTCATCGGTCCCCAGCATTTGCAATGCTTGGGGCTCTCTCCAAGTGATCTAGGACCGCCCCCCAAGGATCTCCGCTTTATGGCAGATGGTTCACAGATGACCCCGGCCCTGGGTTCACTCCAAGCACAAGTCACCTTTGGCAACAGGTCGTGTCAAGCCTGGATTGATGTGCATAACGGTGTCCAGACTCCTTTGCTGTCCTACAGACATTGTCAGGAGTTGGCCATCATCTCCCAGGACTTCCCCAAACCTATTCTTGAGGTAAAACACGCCAACAGGGTGCAAAAAGGGAGCAGCAACGACCCTGCTGCCGCCCTACCCCTGCCTCTTGCCAGTGACACCTCTCCTTCGGATGCTCGGAAGTACTTCCTGAAGGAATTCAGCGACGTTCTGGTGACCAAGTCCGCTCTGGAATCCAAGCCTCTCAAGAAGATGGCAGGTCCCCCCATGAGGATCCACCTGAGGGACGACGCGAAGCCATTCGCTATTTACACCCCTCGACTGGTTCCCCTGGCCTTCCGCGAGGCGGTCAAAAACGAGCTGGACTCCATGGTCGCCCAAGAAATTATTGTACCAACCGGCGATGACCCGTCTCCATGGTGTCACCCGATGGTTGTCGTCGCAAAACCTAAAGGTGGTGTTCGGATCACCACTGACCTTTCCAAGCTCAACAACCAGGTGTCTCGTCCTGCGCACCCTTCTCCCACGCCCTTTGCAGCTATACGCAGTGTGAACCCGAAGGCGCGCTTCTTCACGACGATGGACGCCCTGTGTGGATACTGGCAGATAGAGCTTGCCGAAGAAGACCGACCACTCACAACTTTCATCACCCCGCATGGACGTTACAGTTATTGCCGTGGCCCCATGGGATTCGCCGCTACAGGAGACGCTTTCTGTCTTCGAGGTGATATGGCTCTACAAGGTCTGGCAAACTGCGTGAAAGTGGTCGACGACATACTCGTGTACGACGAGGATTACATGGATCACCTCTGCCGTATCTACGAGGTACTCAACAGGTGCCGGAAGCACGGCATTACCCTAAATGCCGACAAGTTTGTTCTGGCCAGCTCTTCAGTTGACTTTTGTGGGTACACCCTCTCAGGGAATGGTATCGCAGCTGACCCGGAAAAGGTCCGCGCCATTACGGATTTTCCCACCCCTGCTAACCTGACCGACTTGAGGTCCTTCATCGGTCTCGTCAACCAGTTAGCAGAGTTTTCGTCGGACATCTCCGCAGCTGCTCAACCACTTCGCCCCCTGATGAGCCCCAAGAGGACATTCCTGTGGACCCCCAACCACGACAAGGCCTTCCAGCAAGTGAAACAGGCCCTGTCTCGTCCACCTGTCCTCGCCACGTTTGACCCAGCCTTGCCGACAGTTCTGCAGACAGATGCCTCACGCTTGTATGGCGTGGGATACGCCCTACTGCAGGATCATGGTGGAGGGCAGTTCCGGCTCGTCCAGTGTGGCTCGCGTTTCCTCTCTGACACTGAGACGCGCTACGCCACTATTGAGTTGGAGCTGTTGGCTGTGGTTTGGGCGATGTCCAAGTGCAGGTTTTACCTCATAGGCCTGCAACACTTTCACCTAGTGACCGACCATCGCCCGCTTGTCCCGATCCTCAACCACTACACGCTAGACGCCGTTGAGAACCCTCGCCTCCAGCGTCTGAAAGAGAAGCTCTCGGCGTACATCTTCACTGCAGTGTGGCGTGCTGGCAAGGAGCTCTGCATCCCTGATGCCTTATCCCGCTCTCCTGTCAGCCGCCCTACTCCAGAAGACCATGTGCTCGACGCCGACCTCGCTCTCTCCGTCAGGACTGTGGTCACTCTCCATGCCGTCCAATCCCTTCGTTCGGACCTGTCACCAGATGACGACAAGGCAATGGAGGACCTTCGAACAGCGGCCCGAGACGACCCTTCCTATGTCCGACTTGTCGAGTGTGTGAGGAATGGATTTCCTAGCAACCGCTACGATCTTCACAACACCCTGCTCCCGTATTGGAAACTCCGCGATGAACTCTACTGCGACGGAGACCTTGTTCTGTACGGAGCACGTGTAGTTGTCCCTGCTGCATCACGTCCCCACGCCTTGGCTCGCCTTCACGACAGTCACCGTGGAGCTGAGGCCACCAAACGACGTGCACGACAGACTGTGTTCTGGCCCGGCATCAACTCCGACATCTCCAATGTTGTCCGTGCGTGTGAGCCCTGCCAAGTATTACAACCCAGCCAGCAGCAGGAACCCTTCATGAGTGACGACAACCCCACCCGCCCCTTTGAGTCTGTGTCGGCCGACTTTTTCTGTGTGTCAGGAAAGTTCTTCCTCGTTATCGTCGACCGTCTCTCTGGTTGGCCGGTTGTCATCAAGTGCGGTAATGACACGACGTCTGCCGCCACCATCAGCAAGTTCCGCCACTACTTCCGTGACGTGGGCGTTCCTGTACGCCTGCGAACCGACGGAGGGCCTCAGTTCACAAGCCGGGACTTTGCTGCGTTCCTTGACCGATGGGGAGTCCGGCATGTGTTGTCATCGCCCCATTACCCGCAGTCCAACGGCCACGCTGAGGCTGCTGTCAAATCCCTGAAGCACCTCATCCTTAAGGTGGCCCCTTCTGGGAACATTGACTGCGAGGCCTTCGACAGGGGTCTTCTTGAACTCCGCAACACACCTAACTACACCGGACGCTCCCCTGCCCAGGTTTTGTATGGACGCCCCCTTCGTTCTTGTGTCCCTGCTCACCCTCAATCCTTCTCCAAGGAGTGGCAGGCCAAGACAGAGGATTGTGATCGCCGAGCCGCCGAACGTGTTCAGGACGTCGTCGCCCGCTACAATGACCACGCCCGTTCTCTCCCCAGGTTGAGTGTCGGCACCCAAGTCCGTGTTCAGGACCCGACCTCCCTACGTTGGGACAAAGTAGGCGTAGTTATGGGTCTCGGCAGGTCACGGGACTACCAGGTGCGGTTACCCAGTGGTCGTGTGTGGTGGAGGAACCGCCGTTTTCTCCGCCCCGTAACAATGCCTTCTGCTGGCCCCGCCACCAGTGTTGAGTCCCATACCCTTCCCAGTGATGAAGTCCCTCGACGCTCAGAACGGATCCAAAAGAAAAGGTCCGCTCAAGACTTTGCTATGAGCGTATAGGGGGGAGGGAGGTGTATGTATATTATGTATACTGGATTATATATTATGTATGTATATTATGTATGTGCTCCATTTATGTAGCTAGCAGCGTGTGGCAATGTTATTACCATATCCCACATGCTTAATTAATGTGCCTGGCGACGTATGGAAGCTGCTAATGTATCACTTGCCATACGTCGTCTATGGCAGTTGACCGGGAGCCTAGCCAAGGGAGAGCGCTGCTCTCCTTTGTGTACATACTCTTATCCAGTAAACCGAACCTACAAAACTATACAGGTGTTTGTGTTCTCTCCTGTATATAGAACTTATTATTCAGAACCTAACAGTATCTAGATCGTTTATGTAGATTATGAACAAGAGTGGGCCTAGTACTGACCCCTGGGGAACCCCACTGGTTCCACGACCCCACTCAGATTTAACACCATCTATGCTGACCCTCTGCGTTCTATCGGTGAGCCATGATTTTATCCAATTTAAAACTTTCCCCTCGATACCATGAGCCTTAATTTTTCTCAGAAGCCTCTGATGCGGTACTCTGTCAAATGCTTTGCTAAAGTCTAAGTAAATTACATCGTAATTTTCGTCATTATCTACTACCCCGAAGACTTTCCTAAAAAAACGTCAGCAGATTTGCTAGACAAAATTTGCCCTTTGTAAACCCATATCATGGTTGTATATCCTGCCTCTGTGATATACTCGATATCAGGGACACTTTTTGATTGCTGACGTCTTGTTTTGAGATGTTTATTGCCATGTTATTTACCTGTGTCTAGGTGTGTTGGTCGGGGGAGAGTCGTTCCCTTTACCACTACTACTACTACTATTACTGCTACTTTTATTCTTTTTTTTAAACACGGCCTACAGCCTCCCCCAATAGCCACACCTTCGCCGCCATTTTATTCCCTTAAAATTAAATATCCTAATACATAAGTAGCTATCCTGACTGTGTTGAGTTAGTTGAGCCGTAGATCTATGCAGCATTCAGTGACTGTTGTCTCATAGTCAATATCTGCAACTGTTGTCGGCCTAGGGGCCGATGCTCTCGTTCCCCTGAGGCAGAGCGAAGCAGACTAAGGAGAGAGAAGGACAGTCGACATCTCAACCGGGGTGTAACGTAACTTCTGGGCTGCTGCTTCCGTTCAGATAACACCTCCGCGAGTCTAGCATCGCAACCTCTTGTACTTGGTTCCATTCAACCAGAAGTTGTGAACACCATAGGAGTGAAGCTCCCTTGATCAACGTTCAGAATTCTCTTCACATATGCCCTTATCTTGTCGTTCTCGTTCCTCCTGTGTGCAGCATCGAGAGCTAAGTTACGGTGACATGCGGCCATGGGATCAAAAATCCTGATGTCGAAGAAGGCTCGCTGTCCCCGAGTCCAGAATCTTCGATCACTGACGTCAACACGGGGTTCGTTGGATGTGTTTGAAGTCCTATGTTGGAAATTCTCACCGTCCAATGGAAGGAAGGTCGGTTCGACCCTGACATCACAACAGATTTCCTTCAACATATTTGCAATGAGATCCCTTACTTCGTCATGTCTCATGCATATGAAGCCCCCTCTCTTGCACACCATGGCGTGATCGACGTCATAGGAAGAGCACACACGCATTGGGAGGGCAAACCTTCTACTGGCCCTCCGTACCTTAGAGCAATGGCATCTGTAAATTATTGTTTAATAAGACTGAAACTATTTGCCCTTATCGGTAACGTAGTTAACCATTTCGAGGCGCCCACCTCCTGCGCTATAGCTACTTTTTTTTTTAATTCTCTGGTACTTGGAGCATCAGTTGTTACAACTTGTCACTTTGGCCGTGCTGTCGTTCTGTCGTAATGGACCGTCGAATCTTGTTTACTTCGCCGGTATCCACCTCACCTGTAGCGTTCTGAGCTATTATGTGGTTGGTGAGGGCTGCCGTGAGCTTAACTGAGTTTTGATGTTCAGTGGCACGAATCTCCCCTGGATTGGTCAATCCCATTCCTCCCAGTCTCGGTGGCAGTGCAAGGAGTGATCCTTCTGCTGGGGTTAAGTGAGGGCGTTTCACTAATTTGGGAATGAAATTGACGATGATAGCTTCTTCCAGAAGGTGGAGGAGGGGTCTGATATCAGAGATAGTGCGCATCAGGTAGTTCCAGCGATGCTTGACTCCATGGGTGAATGCCGCAAAAGCCGCATGTGGCTCTGTGTTAGCAATCTCAGACAGAGCTTGGATTTCCCTAACCCACTCATTCACCTTTCTCGTTACGTACTCGGTCTTGAAGTCCGCTGTGACAATTACTGCGCCTAGGTGTCTTTGGTCATCCTTTGTTATTTTGACCTCACTTCCACCGAACACCTCCATTGCCCGTTCATAATGTTCTGGCTTCACAATGAGGAAGGACTTGCTGGCGTTTGGGTGGTACCCTATTTGTGGGCCTCGTGATGTTACCAAGTCTAACCACTTTTTGATGTCCTCCACTTTTCTTGCTCCTGTAAGGTCATCAGCGTACGCCACTTGCTTGACCTCAGTTGTTTCAAATTTTATTGTGTGTTGGAGCACGGATAGGCCTATTGCGTACATTGCCATTGCAACAGGGTCCTACTGCGTTGTTCCCTCTGTTGACTGAATGATAGTATCCCCTCTTAGAGCCTTGTTGTTTACTTTATAAAGGTCTGATGGATTCCTATAGGAGTTTTTAACATACTTTGCAAAGCTTGGACACTTGATCTTGATGTTGTGCAGTGTGGCCTTGCGGTTGATTATGCTGAATGTGTTGGAAGCGTCAACCTCACAAGCGTCAGCCTCACAATCACGCTGCTCAAATATCTTTCTCATGGCATGAATCGCAGCTTCGCCTCCAACCTGGTGGCTAGCACATACCTGCAGGTTCCCTGCAGCCGCCCTGACATCATCATTTACTACCGCCATTATGCATTTTCCAATGATCCGCCTCAGCACTTCCCCCACTCCCATAGGCCTACATCCTGGATTTTTATCTAGGGGAATGAGGCGGCAGGTCGTCAGAGCATGGAAGTGGTGGCAGCACGAGGTTGCTAGCTTTCTTGCAAGGGTGGCGGTTGCGCTGCAGAGATCACTTGCTGCGGCACCAAACTTGTTAGTGCTGAGGATAACTCTCCAACCGTTTGCAACCTGGCCTGAAGGGTCTGTAATTACTATTCAAAGATTTTGCTAAATTTAACTCCCAGTTTATATAAAACTTAAAATTTATCAGTATAGACTACAAGTCTCATCCTTAGAATTTTTTTAACTTTTAATTGGAATTGGATGTGTAGTGTGGTATAATATTTTCACTTTGAATTCGTTCACATTTTAATTGATATATTATGTAAATATTAAAAGTTGTATTAAAAATATGTTTGTTTTCTTTGTCACATTTATCTTAGGTTCTCACAGGGTTGGAAAAAATCATGATTTTTTTAAATAAAAAAAATCGATTTATTTGATTTAAATCGGAATTTTTTATTTAAATCGATTTTTTTTACTAATTGCATTAAAATAGTATTTTTAAACCATAAAAACAGTACTTTTTCAACCAAAGCTTATTCAGGATAATAATCAGAAAATTGGCATTAAGATATTTATGCAGTAGATGTACCAATGGAATTTAACACGATAATATTCTTTTTGTAAAATAAAAGAAAACTGGTAACATATCTTACTTTGAGTGCACAAATCCAAACGTAATAATGAAATTTAACATAAATGCTCTTATAGGATTACAGTGTTTCAAAAATTAATAACTTAACTTCTTCAAGTCAACAGAATAATATTCTCATTTTGTAAAAATAAATATTACTGGTAACAAGTTTATTTTCTTACATTTGTAGGATTATAGTGTATTAAGAATTACCGGTAATAACTTCAAGTCACCACAATATTCTCATTCTGTAAACAACAAAAATAGTTCAAAACATTTAAAGTAGCTTAGTTGAACATTGAAATGCTTATGTACTGTGACAAGCTTAGATGCCTTTTCCTGTCCTAGGCGATTTCTTACCTTTGAATGTATAAATCAATATGTGGAAAAAATTCTCTCAACCCCTGCTGATGATGCAACAGCTGTAAATAATTGCCTAGGAACATCCATTACATTTTTTGTCATATCATTGGCAAAATACTGCCACCAAGCAAGGAGTGAGAGAGATTTTACAACATCTTTGCCAAAATACACCTCTTTAAATGGTGCACTTCTTCCATGGAAGGACATCAATGTTGAAAGGAAATGTGGAAGAGACTCGCACACATACTGTTCTGCAATGTCTCGCTGCTCAGGAGTCAGATGTCGGCCCTGATACCTTGGATCTATCACATTAGCTAGAAATTGGGCAGGTGTCAATGCTACTTTGATTCTTTTTTCAAAATTATCCATATCCTTCTTATCTGTTAAATACTCCTTAATATCAGTTTTCAGTTTTACCCAGATTTCTACAGCATCACTTAATAGGGTATGTTCTCTCTGGACACTGTCCAATGCCACAGCAATAGGCTTAAGTCTCTCTAAATAGTCTTCTGCAGTTCTTTTTAATGCCTTATCATTAACTTTCCTTTCAATTTTCTTATCAATATCTTCACTATTTTCTTTGCACACTTTGACAAGGGTCTCCCAGTTCTTTAAATTAGATTCAATAGAATTTGTCACTGTGTTCCATCGTGTGTCTGATGGCATTACTAGCATTGTTCCTCCTGCTCTTCTATACAAAGATCCTGGGATGTGATGATTTCTGAAGTACTTAATGATTTCAGTAATGTGCTCCTTAATGTTCTTGATTTGCAGGTCTTGTGAAAGCAAATTTAACAGGTGTGCAGAGCAACCATATGTTATAATGGATTTATCTTGTCCGAATTCACTTCTCATTTTTGCCATATTAGCAGCATTATCTGTTACACAGCTTTTTACTGTGCATCCAAATTTGTCTTCACACTTTTTTGTAGCACATTCAGCTAAGTTCAACAGATATTCAGCTGTGTGTCTTGATTCTGTGTCTATAGTCAACAAGATAAATGCGGTTGCCCGCTGTTAAAAAGAACATACTAAGTGATAAAAATAGAATACTGTATCTGAATATGTATAGCCTAGTGCCTACAGCCTGTTCACTCTAGCTTTGTAAAAATGTACAGCCCCTTGCTCCTTATTGACTGATATATAATGCCGGGAGAAGAGAATACTACAGTTCTTCTGAATATCAATAGTATTTATCATCTTAGTTAACAATGTATTTCATGTAAATATATACATTAATAATGAGACCTTATGATATGATCAAAGTTTCACAAAACTGGAGAGAACAGACTATAGTACAGTACATAATTATGTAAATCCAAATAATGTTATTAGCCTGCTGCATTGCATATACTTTTCAATCATGTAGAATAAAAAGAGAAAACAGTTATTAGTATAAAAATCATTTTGATTTAAATCATGATTTTTTTACTCTGATTTAAATCGATTTAAATCATGTGATTTAAATCATAACAACCCTGGGTTCTCACGATGTATATTTGTGTTACCTGAATTTCCCCAATAATGAAACTTAATAAGTTAAATATATTTACGTTATTAGACTACCAGAGGAATTCCATGAATATTTATATCTATTAACTCTCTCAAGGTTAGGTTAGGTTTGTGTTATGTTATGTTATCTCCAAGAAGACCGGATTCAAGAGTAAAAACACACAGTCTCCCTATACTGTTTTTCATTTATTAATTTTACTGCTGTAATAGACATACTCTCTGTTCGGCTATGGTACTCACTCAAGCCCTCTCCTCCTATCAGTATCTCATCTCTGTTTGACATTTTACTTTCCCATCTTACTATTTCTCTATTACTTATTATCTGATTTTCATTTACGCCTCATATTGTTGTCATGTAAACGATTTCTCTGTCATGAACTTCTTTCTTCCTCTTTCCTTCAGGGTTTATGTCTCAACAATTTATCTGTACATCGACATCTTTGACTCGTTATGGTTCTCTTCCCATTTAAAAACTTTACATTATATTTTCTTTCTTCCTACTAATCAACATTGCAATTGATCAGGGCCGGACATAGTAGTGAAGGTTCACCATAAGCACAAACAACATTTACAGCAGATTCCGTTCAAAATTTATTTTCTTAGAATTTCTTGTAACAACAACAACACCTCATACATACATTAAGATGTAGATTAAATTGAAGGGTGTGTTCCTAGGACAATTCTAAGCCACAATGTATATATAATGTTACGAGTTGGGGATTTAGAATATAGTTATACGTCTACCCAGATCCCAACAGGTAACAACAAAAAAAAAACAAAGACAATCGGACATAAAAGGGTAGACAAAGGATGCGAGTTTTTGTTGTATATAATAAAGTACCATAAATTCCTTAACAAAATATTCAGCTTATACACTACCCTTAACCAAACTTAACCTAAACACGAACAGTATATACATAGTAATAAAACAAAACAATAGTGAAGCAATGTGGAGGGGGAAGAGGCAATACAAGATTACAAATACTTAAGTGAGGAGCTGAGATGGCTGACGAGCAAGGCTGAGTATGGTAGAAGACGGTAAATAGTCACTGTGCCGTAGGTTTCCAGGATAGGTGATCCTGTGGTCGCTTCCCAGAGTGAAGTGTTCTCTCCTCGAATTGGAGCTGACAAAGTAGACTGAGGCGGAAGTGACGCAACAACCAGGATATGGAGAAGGGAAACCCGGGAGTGGTAACTAAGACGAGCCATACTCGTGTTTCGTCCCTAGATGGCGTTGCTCGTGGTGCTGGGTAGGTAGATGAAGACAATCGGTGGAGGGGTTCGTAACACACCCCCCCTCCAAAGACCTTCGTAGCGCGGGCGCGAAGGAGGTGATCACCTGGTGCGTCTGGAGAGTAGCTGCTACATTTCCACTGGAGCTCGGGATAAGGAGTCTGCAATCAGGTTGTCCACCCCCTTTATGTGCCGGACTTGTAGATTATAGGGCTGGGTGAGGAGAGCCCAGCGGAGGATTCGCTGGTTGGAGGTCTTGTTGGTTTGGATGAACGTGAGTGGGTTATGGTCGGTGAAGACTAGGGTTGTTTGTGGGCAAGACTGGAGGTAACATTCAAACTTCTTTATTGCCAACACCAGAGCCAGGGCCTCCTTCTCTATGGTCGAGTAGTTGGTCTGATGTTTTTTCAACTTGGCAGAGTAATATGCCACAGGGTGAAGGACATCAGTGGTTGGGTCGGGTTGTAGGAGCACAGCCCCCACTCCGACACCACTAGCGTCGATTTGCAGATGGAAGGGCAAGGTGTAGTCAGGGGGGTGGACTACAGGCTTAGAGGCAAGGAAGGCTTTGAGGCGGTGGAAAGACTGGTCGCACTTCTGGTTCCAGATGTAAGGGACCGCAGAACTGGTAAGGTCTGTGAGGGGTCCGGCCACGCTGGAGAAGTTACTGCAGAACCGACGGTAGTAGCCGCACATCCCCAGGAAGCGCATGAGTTCCTTCCTCGTTCTTGGAGTGGGGAAGGACAAGATGGCTTCAACGTTTGCGTCCTTGGGTCTCACCATACCATGCCCAACGATATGTCCCAGGTAAGTCACCGAGGCCCGGCCAAAAGCAGATTTAGCCAGGTTTATGGTGAATCCAGTCTCTTGCAGTCGTGCAAACAGTATCTCCAAACGCACCAGATGTTCGTCCCAGCTGTCCGACACCACCACCAGGTCATCCAGGTAGGCGAACGTCCCACCTAGGTCTTGAATTAGGAAGTTGATGGCCCTCTGGAATGTGGCCGGAGCATTAGAAAAGCCAAACGCCATAACTAAATATTGAAAAAGACCAAATGGAGTTATAAATGCCGAGATTATTTTTGCCCTATCCGTGAGTCCTACTTGATAATATCCTTTCAACAGGTCTATGGTACTGATAAATCGGGCACAGCCTATGCTGTCTATTATATCTTCAATCAAAGGTAAAGGGTAGGAGTCAGAGACAGTGACCTGGTTCACTTTACGATAATCTGTACAGAAACGAAAGGTGCCATCGGGTTTTGGAATGAGAAGGCAAGGTGAAGCCCATGGGGAGGTACTAGGCTCAGCTAAGTTATGTTTTAACAAAAAATCTACCTCCTTTTTCATAATCTCTTTTTTTTGTGGATTTAGACGATAAGCTGATTGTCTAATGGGTTGTACATCATCTGAGATTAGCTTAATATCATGTTTAAGTATATTGCAAAATCCTGGGAGGTCTGATGTGACTTTAGGAAATGTTGATAATAACTTAGTGAGATCTTTTGCTTGAGATGGATTCAGAACAGAAAAATACTCATCCAAATTGTTGAGTATGTGACTGTTAGCAGGGTTCTCTTTAGGTAGAGGGAAGTCTAAATTCTCCAATAGGTCCATGTCATCTGTCTCCGGCTCCGGCCCTGACAAAACCGTATGCAATACAGGTAGGCTTATAGCCTCGGGGATGTCTTCCTCTGACTGCCTGGAATGGTAAAGTTTCATGAGATTAATGTGAACAAGTTGTGAATCTTTTCTGCGATCAGGAGTATGGACTATATAGTTGAGAGGAGATAGCTTATTAGCATTGATTTGAAAGTTTTCATGGAACCGTTCCAAGCAACCTTGGGACGGTGGGTGGTAAGCCGAAGATGTACAATGGTCCACACTGAGGTCTTTCATCACCTGTTTGAACAAAGATGGATCAGATTGTTGGACTGTAATAAGCTCATCCTTACTAATGGTCTTATTGTGCAGACCTTCTGTGGGCAGGAAGATATTGGAGGTGGTTTTAGATGAAGAGGGCCCACTTCGCACACTCTGCGACCGGGTGACAGCACAAGATGGGAAAAGATGAGGAATAGTTTCTTTAAGGTCAGTGGTGGAGTTGACAGGTAAGGGAGAGTCGACTGTCTTTATGTTAGGAACCACTAGATCTCCTACCAAGTCATTACCCAATAATAAATGAATGCCGCACACAGGCATTGGGTCTTTCCTAATGGCTATTTGCACTTCCTCAGTAATCAAGGGACATTGGAGGTGCACTTTAGCTAAAGGATAGGAAGAATGGGATGAGAGATCTGAAATTAGAACACTCATTAGCAAATGCGGTAGATATATCAGGAATGACGTTAAACAGGAGGATAGATTGTGCTGCGCCCGTATCACGTAGTATACGAATAGGGAAACAACGAGACCCCTCCATGATTGAAATTTTTCCCTCATAGGTGAATGAAGAGAAGAGATCCTGATGGGGCCTTTCCACATTGGTGTTTGCTATTGGTTTGGATTTGGGATCCAGGGAACTACTTTTAGCAATTCGACACTTTGGGTGTTTACAATTCTGGATCGTATGGCCTGGGGTTTTACAGTAAGAACAAGTAAGCTTGGTTGCATCGGGGGGAGTAGGTGTGGGACCTTTCGACCTACCACTCACGCCCCCAAGGTTATCATCAGAGGAAGACCTAACATGTCGGGAAGTACCACGTTCTCTACTGCCCAGTGACTCCACCAACAAAGCATACGCATCAGCCAGCTCAGCAGCACGCCCTAAATTAACCTCTCCACGCTCCTCCACATGCTTCAAGATGTGAAATGGTATCTTGCTTTTCCACTCCTCCAGGACTACCAAATTTAACAAATCCTGAAATGTGGAGGTCTCTGTAGCCTCTAACCACTTCTTAAAAAACCTAAGCTTTTCTTGAGCAAACTCAACAAATGTGTGTGAAAATGGTTTGGTTAGTTTACGAAACTTCTGCCGGTATCCATCTGGCGTGATAGCATAAGAGGTGAGGATATTCTTTTTTACGTTATCATAGTCATCAGTCTGGTCTAAACAGTTATAAACTCTACGAGCCTTACCATATAATTTAGGAACTAACACTGACACCCAATGGTCCTTTGGCCACTCATTCTTCGCGGCTATTTTCTCAAAAGTCCTAAATGACCCGTCCATATCGGATTCATCAAACCCGGGAACAAAGGAAGAAGCAGTAGCAGGGTTAAAAGCAGCGAGTTTCTCTTTTAATGCCACTTCTTTTGATTTAAACTCCGATGTTAAGGTGACTTCTGTCTCTCTCACCTGTAGTTCTTTCAGTTTAACCGCCTGCACCAACTTGGCCTGTTCCATCCTTTCTTCATGGTCCAACTTGTACTCCAACTTGGCCTGTTCCAACTTGGCCTGTTCCATCCTTTCTTCAGGGTCCAACTTGGCCACCTGCTCCAACTTGGCCTGTTCCAACTTTTCCTCCTGCTCCAACTTGGCCTGTTCCAACTCGAGTTCTTTCATTTTGATTTGGAACTCGAACCTAGCTCGTTCTAGTTCTAAGGGGTCTATTCGTTGTGTTTCTTCTTGAGGGCTAGCCAGACCTGAGGCAACTTCTGGGTGAGGAGGGGTGGTGGATAGTGGTTGAAGTTTCTTGGACATGGGCGTTAATCTGTCAACAGCGGATTCTTTTAAAACTTCTTGTTGAACCAACACTTCAATCACATGATTTTTTAACATTTCCTTAGTCAGTTGCTGTGAAAATGGGATATTGTAATAGTTGGCTATTTCTTTCCATTCTTTCTTCAGGATATTAACACGTAATTTAGCTACGGAAGGATTTTCAATAAAATCCTGGAGATCAAAACCTGAGGTGGCCATTGTTAAGAAAAATAGGATAAATTAACTAATGGTCAAAAGATAAGATAAGTGGATAACCCTAGAAAATATCACGGCAGTGGATAACCAGAAAGTCCCGGAAACTAACCAAGTTATACCTAGGGAAATTACACTTATGATTATTGTTCTTCCGAGAAGATCCTTAGATAAGGACAAGAGACTTGAAAGAGGTAGGGCGTATTACGGCATTAATATAAAGATCCGGATTAACAACCCTGATATACTTGAAAGAGGAAGGGCGTATTACGGCATTAATATAAAGATCCGGATTAACAACCCTAATATACTTGAAAGAGGAAGGGCGTATTACGGCATTTATATAAAGATCCGGATTAACAACCCTAATATACTTGAAAGAGGAAGGGCGTATCACGGCATTTATATAAAGATCCGGATTAACAACCCTGAATGAGATAATGAGAAGAACAATAATTGAGGCGTTATAATTATGGGGTCCTGGTAGAGCGGGGCGTCCCAAGATATCACTTCACTCTAAACTAGTAACTATGGAACAGCCTACTCTGGAGTGAGGGTACGGCATTAAACAGATCCGGATTCTTCCCTACACTCGATAAGACTTACCACACGACTGCCACGTGTAATAACAGGTAAGCCTTATGACACTTGGAACCGATTATCCTACGTCTGTCACTCTTACTGAAGGAAACTTTAAACCACCGTAAAGCAATTGTAAACAGAAGTGACTGGGAGGGGTAATTAACACTGAGTAACAAGGGAGGAAGGAATATGGTACTTAAGGTCGTATCCTGTCACGGTCGCCATTTGTTACGAGTTGGGGATTTAGAATATAGTTATACGTCTACCCAGATCCCAACAGGTAACAACAAAAAAAAAACAAAGACAATCGGACATAAAAGGGTAGACAAAGGATGCGAGTTTTTGTTGTATATAATAAAGTACCATAAATTCCTTAACAAAATATTCAGCTTATACACTACCCTTAACCAAACTTAACCTAAACACGAACAGTATATACATAGTAATAAAACATAAAACAATAGTGAAGCAATGTGGAGGGGGAAGAGGCAATACAAGATTACAAATACTTAAGTGAGGAGCTGAGATGGCTGACGAGCAAGGCTGAGTATGGTAGAAGACGGTAAATAGTCACTGTGCCGTAGGTTTCCAGGATAGGTGATCCTGTGGTCGCTTCCCAGAGTGAAGTGTTCTCTCCTCGAATTGGAGCTGACAAAGTAGACTGAGGCGGAAGTGACGCAACAACCAGGATATGGAGAAGGGAAACCCGGGAGTGGTAACTAAGATGAGCCATACTCGTGTTTCGTCCCTAGATGGCGTTGCTCGTGGTGCTGGGTAGGTAGATGAAGACAATCGGTGGAGGGGTTCGTAACAATAACAAAATGTCGAAATCCGAATAGTTTGATAGTTATAACACATGAAAGATGTTGAGGTAATGATAGTGAGATAGGAGTTGATACAGCAGTAGACTTCGTGTAATTTTACGGATGCAGCTTTACACAGTGTGATACAGCTGTGTAATTGCGTTATTACAGTAAATATTCAAAAATTTCTTCTCTCTGCGTTGTGTACATAATTATACAAGTATATACAGTTGTTTCACTCTAATTTCACTGTCATTATTAGCTGAACATCTTTCAAGTGCTGTAGGTTGCAAACTATACATGGTGCTAGTATAGTATGCGGTTTACCGAGCTAGATTTGTGTCTACCGGGATATTTGCATCGTAGCATCCATTAACCTAACATAGGTTAGGTTGGGTTAGGTTAGGCTAGATTAGGTTAGGTTAGGTTAGGTTAATAGACGCTACAGTGTAAATATCCCGGTAGACCAACTCCAGCCTAGTACACCGCATCCAGCTCGGTAGACCGATTACTATAGTAGCACCCTATGCAGATTCCGACATTTCGTCATATTGAAGTTGTGACTTAGAATTGTCCAGGAATAGATCAACTTAGCGATAATGAATCTGAAGATTTTCTAGAAGTAGTACAAGATAGCTTTTTATATCAATTCATAAACTCGCCCACTAGAGGAAATAATATCCTCGATTTAGTTCTCAGTAATAATGAAAATCTAGTAAAAGATGTTGGGATTGGAGACGAACTAGGAAACAGTGATCATAAAGCCATATATTTTAACATAATACGGGATGGCAGGAAGAAGGAAAATTCGGCCTTGATCCCGGATTTTAGGAAGGCTAATTACGGTAGCTTAAGGAGAGACCTAAGGGATGACCCTATGGTCAAAAGATTAATCCCCCCCCCACACCTCCGGAAACTGTCAACTTAGGACGGGATAACCCCGAATTTAATTTAGCAGCTACTTATGAACAATTTATTGCGACAATCAATAATGCTCAAAATAAACACATCCCTAAAAGAAAATTCAGATCGATAAGGAACCAACCAAAATGGATGAATAATAGACTCTTAGATCTTCTAGGGAAAAAGGAAGGAGTATATAGAAAAGTTAAGAAAGGCGAAAATCACTTACTTGGTTACTATCAGAACCTAACAAGACAGGTAAAAACAAAAATTAGGAAAGCAAAGAGAAATTATGAAATCAAGGTAGCAAACGAATCGAAAAATAACCCCAAGGCTTTTTATCAACTGTATAAATCAAAGGTTAGAGATACAATAGGTCCCCTTAAAACTACGACAGGAGAAATGACTGATGATGAGTTAGAAATGTGTTGTACGTTAAATAGTCATTTTCGCTCCGTATTCACAAATGAAAACCTAGTACAGTTTCCAGAAGTTCATAAGGTATATAACGACAGTATAGAAAATAATATTACTAGTAACGATGTGCTTAAAGTAATTAACAAACTGAAGCCTCATAAATCGCCTGGTCCAGACGAGGTATATGCTAGAATATTAAAAGAATGTAGAGATGAGTTGAGTAATCCATTAGCAGTTTTATTTAATAAGTCATTAGAATCGGGCCTAGTGCCAGAAGCTTGGAAACTTGCAAATGTAGTTCCGATTTTCAAAAAGGGTGATAAATCAATTGCATCAAATTACCGCCCCATTAGTCTCACGTCAATCATAGGCAAGTTGCTAGAGTCAATTATTGCTACAAAAATCAGAAGCCACCTTGAAACATTCAACTTAATTCATTCTTCTCAGCACGGGTTCACCCAGGGACGTTCTTGTCTCACAAATTTGCTTAGCTTTTTCTCAGAAGTATATGAAGCAGTAGATAATGATAAGTCATATGATATAATTTATTTAGATTTCAGTAAAGCATTCGATAGAGTCCCTCATGAGAGATTGATAAGGAAGGTAAGAAGCACATGGAATAGGTGGATCATTATTAAAATGGATTAGGTCATGGTTAACTGGTAGGAAACAAAGAGCCAGCATAAATGGATTAAAGTCAGACTGGGGTGCAGTCAAAAGCGGAGTTCCCCAGGGATCTGTATTAGGCCCTCTGCTGTTTGTTATATTCATTAATGATCTTGATTCAGGCATGACTAGTAGGATTAGTAAATTTGCAGATGATTCCTAAATGGGGAGAGTGATAAATTCAGACAGTGACTTTGAACACCTTCAAAGAGATCTAGATACCTTACATGAGTGGTCAGTAGACTGGCAAATGAATTTTAATACTGATAAATGCAAGGTACTACAGATAGGGAAGACGAATACAAACGTTAAGTATAAACTAGTTAACACGGAAATAGAAAACTCAGTTTGTGAAAAAGATCTAGGTGTATTTGTTAGCAACGACTTGAAACCTAGAAAACAATGTATTAGCGTTCGCAACAAGGCAAACAGGATTCTTGGGTTCATATCTAGGTCTGTGAGTAACAGAACTGCTGACGTTATCTTGAAACTTTACCTAGCATTAGTGAGGCCACACATGGATTATGCGGTTCAGTTCTGGTGTCCTTATTATAGAATGAACATAGATTCTTTGGAGAGAGTACAAAGAAGAATGACAAAAATGATCCATAATATTAGAAACCTTCCATATGAAGAAAGACTGAAAAGCTTAGGCTTACATTCATTAGAGAGGCGTAGAGTTAGGGGAGATATGATAGAGGTGTACAAGCGGGTAAGTGGGATTAACAAGGGTAAAATGGAAGATGTTCTGAAGCTCAGCAATAACGAAATAACTAGAACAAATGGCTTTAAATTAGATAAATTCCGATTCAGAAAGGATATAGGCAAGCACTGGTTTGGTAATAGAGTTGTGGATATGTGGAATAGGCTACCGAGTGCTATAGTAGGATCGGGGACGCTAGGGAGCTTCAAGACGAAGTTGGATAGGCACATGGAAGTGCTGGGATGGGTGTGAAAGGGATCTGCCCTGTATGGGCCAGTCGGCCTCCTGCAGTATCCCACTTTCTTATGTTCTTATGTTCTTATGAATACACCCTGCAATTTAATGTATATACAGGGTATTTGTGACTCATCCTGTATATATTGACCAAAAGTTTCTTCAGTCATTAAATTTAATAGTTTTGCAAGTAGAAATTCATCAACATTAATTCAGTTAACAGAAAGTAAAAATATGAAGATAAGTAGAGGTTTTCACACATTTGAAAATATTTCAAGGTGACCTTAGGTAAGAAAATTAAAAACCTCACCTGAATGATGTGACCTGAGGATTAGGTTGACCTGACTTTACCTAGCTACCTCCGTTTTAGCTCATGGGTGGGTCAGTTGCCTCCAGGTGTGCCAGAGACAACATGTAGCCCTCTCTCACTCTGTATCTTTGTGTAATTTGCTTCTGAAGATCAGCTAAATACATGAAAACGCTGCAGTAATTTTGCAACTGTCTTTTCCCGTGGCTTACATGACTGTCACGCGCCATAGGCATGATTATTTTCACACAAACATACACAAATATATATATATATATATATATATAATCAACACCTCAACACACCAGGATTCGAACCCACGTCCCACAAGCCTATGACTGTGACCGGGGAACGCTAACCGCTGGACCACCAGGATACTAAAAGCAGTCCTAGACTTTGTTATATTTCACACAAAGCCTGTTCAACGAGCTTAAGGCGCCGTGAACCTCTAATGGGGACCACCCGTATCACTTAGGTGGTCAGAGTAACGTTTTACCAAACCCGGCTTCGAAACACGTGGATCCATATATATTTCATTAGCCCAATAAAGCACGCGGACCTCTACATACAATCAACACCTCAACCCACCAGGATTCGAACCCACGGCCCACAAGCCTATGACTGTGACCGGGGAACGCTAACCGCTGGACCACCAGGATACTAAAAGCAGTCCTAGACTTTGTTATATTTCACACAAAGCCTGTTCAACGAGCTTAAGGCGCCGTGAACCTCTAATGGGGACCACCCGTATCACTTAGGTGGTCAGAGTAACGTTTTGTAATTAAGAAGATTTGTAACCAGGTGAGAAGGCCGGGTCACCTGACCATCTGACCTGACCACCAACCGTTGTGTGCTATTTAAAGATTAGTAGGGTCATTACCTAATACCTGACCATTGTGGACCTGGTCTCACTCTCTGTATATATACACCTTGATTTGTATTTCTCTCTATAGTCTGTACTCACCCCTGAAGATGTGAATTACACGAAAGCGCTTGGGAACTTCGTGTTTTCTTCTTTCCTTGTGGTTATCAGCATATACCTAGATCACGCGCACCTACAGTGATTTACTTGCATATATATATATATATATATATATATATATATATATATATATATATATATATATATATATATATATATATATATATATATATATATATATATGCTGATAACCACCAGGAAAGAAGAAAACACGAAGTTCCCAAGCGCTTTCGTGTAATTCACATCTTCAGGGGTGAGTACAGACTAGATAGAGTAATGCAGAACAAGATGAATATATACAGAGGAGGGTGAGACCAGGTCCACAATGGTCAGGTAATGACCCTACTAATCTTTAAATGGCACACAACGGTTGGTGGTTGGGTCAGATGGGACAGTGACCCGCCCTCTCACCTGATCACAAATCTTCTTAATTACAAAGTTGTCCAGCTTGTACAAGCCGTTACTCAAATTCATGTTGAATGCTTCGGTATGTTTAATAAGACTAACATACCGAAGCATTCAACATGAATTTGAGTAACGGCTTGTACAAGCTGGACAACTTTGTAATTAAGAAGATTTGTGATCAGGTGAGAGGGCGGGTCACTGTCCCATCTGACCCAACCACCAACCGTTGTGTGCCATTTAAAGATTAGTAGGGTCATTACCTGACCATTGTGGACCTGGTCTCACCCTCCTCTGTATATATTCATCTTGTTCTGCATTACTCTATCTAGTCTGTACTCACCCCTGAAGATGTGAATTACACGAAAGCGCTTGGGAACTTCGTGTTTTCTTCTTTCCTGGTGGTTATCAGCATATACCTAGATCACGCGCACCTACAGTGATTTACTTGCATATATATATATATTTCATTAGCCCAATAAAGCGCACGGACTTCTACATACAATCAACACCTCAACCCGCCAGAATTCGAACCCACGGCCCACGAGCCCATGACTGTGACGAGGGAACGCTAACCGCTGGACCACCAGGATACTAAAAGCATTCCTAGACTTTGTTATATTTCACACAAATCCTGTTCAACGAGCTTATGGCGCCGTGAACCTCTAATGGGGACTACCCGTATCACGTAGGTGGTCAGAGTAACGTTTTACCAAATCCGGCTTCGAAACACGAGGTATGTAGAAGTCCGCTTGCTTTATTGGGCTAATGAAATAGGCCCCTGATCGTGTATAACAAAGGCCCCTGGTCGAGTATAACAAAGCCCCCTCATCGAGTATTACAAAGTCCCCTGATCGAGTATAACAAGGTCCCATGGTCGAGTATAACAAAGTCTTCTGATCGAGTATAACAAAGTCCCCTGTTCAAGTATAACAAAGGCCCCAGATCGAATATAACAAAGTCCCCTGATCGAGCATAAGCAAGGCCCCATGTCGAGTATAACAAAGCCCCCTGATCGAATATTACAAAGCCCCATGATCGAAAATTACAAAGTCCACTGATCGAGTATAACCAAGCCCCCTGATCGAGTATAACAAAGTCCCCTGATCAAGTATAACAAAGTCACCTGATCGAGTATATCAAAGACCCTGGTCGAGTATAACAAAGTCTCTTGATCGAGTATAACAAAGTCCCTGGTCGAGTGTAACAAAGCACCCTGATCGATTAAAACAAAGTCCTATGGTCGAATATAACAAAGTCCCCTGATTGAGCATAACAAAGGCCCCTGGTCGAGTAAAACAAAGCCTCCTGATCGAGAATAACAAAGTCCCCTGATCGAGTATAACAAAGTTACCTGGTCGGGCGTAACAAAGTTCCCTGATCGAGTATAACAAAGTCCTCTGGTCGAGTATAAAAAAGTCCCCTGATCGAGTAAAACAAAGTCCCTGGTCGAGTGTAACAAAGTTCCCTGATCGAGTATAACAAAGTCCCCTTAACGAGTACAATAAAGTCCCCTGGTTGAGTGTAACAAAGTCCCCTGATCAACTATAACAACGTCTCCTGTTCGAGTTTAACAAAGTCCCCTGATCGCACATAACAAAGTCCCCTGGTCGAGTATTACAAAGTCCCCTTATCGAATATAACAAAGTCCTCTGATCGAGTATAACAAAGCCCCCTGATCGAGTATAGCAAAGACCCCTGATTAAGTATAACAAAGGCCCCAGACGAGTATAACAAAGTCCCTCATTGAGTATAACAAAGGCCCCTGATCGAGTAAAACAAAGTCCCATCATCGAGTATAACAAAGGCCCCTGGTCGAGTATAACAAAGCCCCCTGATCGAATATTACAAAGCCTCCTGATCGAATATTACAAAGTCCACTGATCGAGTATAACCAAGCCCCCTGATCGAGTATAACAAAGTCCCCTGATCATGTATAAGAAAGTCCCCTGATTGAGTATATCAAAGCCCCCTGGTCGAGTATAACAAAGTCTCCTGATCGAGTATAACAAAGTCCACTGATCGAGTATAACAAAGTCCTCTGATCGAGTATAACAAAGTCCCCTGGTCGAGTATAACAAAGCCCTTTGATCGATTATAACAAAGTCCTATGGTCGAATATAACAAAGTCCCCTGATCGAGCATAACAAAGCCCCTGAGCGAGTATAACAAAGTCCCCTGATCGAGCATAACAAAGGCCCCTGATCGAGTATAATAAAGTTCTCTGATCGAGTATAACAAAGTCTCCTTAACGAGTACAACAAAGTCCCCTGGTCGAGTATAACAAAACTCCCTGATCGAGTATAACAAAGTCCCCTGATTGAGTATAACAAAGCCCCCTGATCGAGTATAACCAAGTCCCCTGATCAAGTATAACAAAGTTCCCTGATCGAGTATAACAAAGTTACCTGATCAAGTATAACAAAGTCCCCTGATCGAGTATAACAAAGTTCCCTGATCGAGTATAACAAAGTCTCCATAACGAGTATAACAAAGCCCCTGATCGAGGTATAACAAAGTCCCCTGATCGAGTATAGCAAAGTTCCCTGATCGAACAAAACAAAGGCCCCTGGTCGAGTATAACAAAGCCTCCTGATCGAGAATAACAAAGTCCCCTGATCGAGTATAACAAAGTTACCCGGTCGAGTACAACAAAGTTCCCTGATCGAGTATAACAAAGTCCCCTGGTCGAGTATAACAAAGTCCCCTGAGCAAGTATAACAAAGTACCCTGGTCGAGTATAACAAAGCCCCCTGATCGAGTATAACAAAGCCCCCTGATCAAGAATAACAAAGCCCCCTGATCGAGTATAACAAAGTCCCCTGATAGAGTATAGCAAAGTCCCCTGATCGAGCATAGCAAAGGCCCCTGATCGAGTATAACAAAGCCTGCTGATCGAGAATAGCAAAGTCCCCTGATCGAGTATAACAAAGTTACCTGGTCGAGTGCAACAAAGCTCCCTGATCGAGTATAACAACGTCCCCTGGTCGAGTATAACAAAGTCCCCTGATCGAGTATAACAAAGTCCCTTGGTCGAGTATAACAAAGTTACCTGATCGAGTATAACAAAGTCCCCTTAATGCGTATAACGAAGGCCCCTGGTCGAGTATAGCAAAGCCCCCTGATCGAGTATAACAAAGGATCCTGATCGAGTATAACAAAGTCCCCTGATCAAATATAACAAAGCCCCTCATCGAGTATAACAAAGTCCCCTGATCGAGTATAACAAAGTCCCTCATCGAGACTAACAAAGGCCTCTGATCGAGTATAACAAAGTCCCCTGATCGAGTATAACAAGGTCCCATGGTCGAGTATAACAAAGTCCTCTGATCGAGTATAACAAAGTCCCCTGATCGAATATAACAAAGCCCCCTCATCGAGTATAACAAAGTCCCCTGATCGAGCATAACAAAGGCCCCTGGTCGAGTATAACAAAGCCCCCTCATCGAGTATTACAAAGTCCCCCGATGGAGTATAACAAGGTCCCATGGTCGAGTATAACTAAGTCTTCTGATTGAGTATAACAAAGTCCCCTGTTCATGTATAACAAAGGCCCCTGATCGAGTATAACAAAGTCCCCTGATCGAGCATAAGCAAGGCCCCTGGTCGAGTATAACAAAGCCCCCTGATCGAATATTACAAAGCCCCCTGATCGAATATTACAAAGTCCACTGATCGAGTATAACCAAGCCCCCTGATCGAGTATAACAAAAGTCCCCTGATCAAGTATAACAAAGTCACCTGATCGAGTATATCAAAGACCCTGGTCGAGTATAACAAGGGCCCCTGATCGAGTATAACAAAGTCTCCTGATCGAGTATAACAAAGTCTCCTGATCGAGTATAAGAGAGTCCACTGGTCGAATATAACAAAGTCCCCTGATCGAGTTTAACAAAGCCAACTGATCGAATATAACAAAGTCCCTTGATCGAGCATAACAAAGGCCCCTGGTCGAGTATAACAAAGCCTCCTGATCGAGAATAAGAAAGTCCCCTGATCGAGTATAAGAAAGTTACCTGGTCGAGTATAACAAAGTCCCCTTAACGAGTACAGCAAAGTCCCCTGGTTGAGTGTAACAAAGTCCCTTGATCGACTATAACAAAGTCTCCTGTTTGAGTTTAACAATGTCCCCTGATCGAGTTTAGCAAAGTCCCCTGATTGCGTATAACAAAGTCCCCTGGTCGAGCATTAGAAAGTCGCCCTATCGAGTATAGCAAAGACCCCTGATTAAGTATAACAAAGGCCCCAAATCGAGTATAACAAAGTCCCTCATCGAGGGTTAACAAAGGCCCCTCATCGAGTATAACAAACTCCCCTGATCGAGTATAACAAAGGCCCCTGGTCGAGTATAACAAAGCCCCCTGATCGAATATTACAAAGCCCCCTGATCGAATATTACAAAGTCCACTGATCGAGTATAACCAAGCCCCCTGATCGAGTATAACAAAGTCCCCTGATCGAGTATAACAAAGCCCCCTGATCGAGTATAGCAAAGACCCCTGATTAAGTATAACAAAGGCCCCAAATCGAGTATAACAAAGTCCCCCATCGAGTGTAAACAAAGGCCCCTGGTCGAGTATAACAAAGTCCCCTGATCGAGTATAACAAAGGCCCCTGGTCGAGTATAACAAAGCCCCCTGATCGATTATTACAAAGCCCCCTGATCGAATATTACAAAGTCCACTGATCGAGTATAACCAAGCCCCCTGATCGAGTATAACAAAGTCCCCTGGTCAAGTATAAGAAAGCCCCCTGATCGAGTATATCAAAGCCCCCTGTTCGAGTATAACAAGGGCCCCTGATCGAGTTTAACAAAGTCTCCTGATCGAGTATAACAAAGTCCACTGATCGAGTAAAACAAAGTCCCTGGTCGAGTATAACAAAGCCCCTGATCGATTATAACAAAGTCCCCTGATCGAGCATAACAAAGGCCCCTGGTCGAGTATAACAAAGCCTCCTGATCGAGTATAACAAAGTCCCCTGATCGAGTATAACAAAGTTCCCTGATCGAGTATAACAAAGTCCCCTGATCGAGTATAACAAAGTCCCCTGATCGAGTATAACAAAGTCCCCTGTTCGAGTATAACAAAGTCCCCTGATCGAGTATAACAAAGTCCCCTGATCGAGTATATCAAAGCCTCCTGATCGAGAATAACAAAGTCTCTGATCGAGTATAATAAAGTTACCTTATCAAGTATAACAAAGTCCACTGATCGAGTATAACAAAGTTCCCTGATCGAGTATAACAAAGTCCCCATAACGAGTATAACAAAGCCCCCTTATCGAATATAACAAAGTCCCCTGATCGAGGATAGCAAAGTCCCCTGATCGAGCATAACAAAGGCCCCTGATCGAGTATAACAAAGTTACCTAGTCGAGTACAACAAAGTTCCCTGATCGAGTATAACAAAGTCCCCTGGTCGAGTATAACAAAGTACCCTGATCGAGTATAACAAAGTTCCCTGATCGAGTATAACAAAGTCCCCTTAACGAGTATAAAGAAGTCTCCTGATCGAGAATAAGAAAGTCCCCTGATCGAGTATAACAAAGTTACCTGGTCGAGTATAACAAAGTTCCCTGATCGAGTATAACAAAGTGCCCTGGTCGAGTACAACAAAGTCCCCTGATCGAGTATAACAAAGTCCCTGATCGAGCATAACAAAGTCCCCTGATCGAGTATAACAAAGTCCCTGATCGAGTATAACAAAGTCCCCTGATCGAGTATAACAAAGTCCCCTGATCGAGTATAACAATGTCCCCTGATCGAGTATAACAAAGTCCCCTGATCGAGTATAACAAAGTCCCCTGATCGAGTATAACAAAGTCCCCTGATCGAGTATAACAAAGGCCCCTGATCGAGTATAACAAAGTCCCCTGATCGAGTATAACAAAGTCCCCTGATCGAGTATAACAATGTCCCCTGATCGAGTATAGCAAAGGCCCCTCATCGAGTATAACAAAGGCCCCTGATCGAGTATAACAAAGCCCCTGATCGAATATAACAAAGTCCCCTGATCGAGTATAACAAAGTCCCCTGATCGAGTATAACAAAGTCCCTGATCGAGTATAACAAAGTCCCCTGATCGAGTATAACAAAGTCCCCTCATCGAGTATAACAAAGTCCCCTGATCGAGTATAACAAAGGCCCCTGGTCGAGTATAACAAAGCCCCTGATCGAGTATAACAAAGTCCCCTGATCGAGTATAACAAAGTCCCTGGTCGAGTATAACAAAGTCCCCTGATCGAGTATAACAAAGTCCCCTGATCGAGTATAACAAAGGCCCCTGATCGAGTATAACAAAGTCCCTGATCGAGTATAACAAAGTCCCATGTCGAGTATAACAAAGTCCCCTGATCGAGTATAACAAAGCTCCCTGATCGAGTATACAAAGTCCCTGATCGAGTATCATCAAAGCCCCTTCATCGAGTATAACAAAGTCCCTGATCGAGTATAACAAAGTCCCCTGATCGAGTATAACAAAGCCCCTGATCGAGTATAACAAAGTCCACTGATCGAGTATAACAAAGTCCCCTGATCGAGTATAACAAAGCCCCCTGATCGAGTATAACAAAGTCCCATGGTCGAGTATAACAAAGTCCCCTGATCGAGTATAACAAAGTCCCCTGATCGAGTATAACAAAGCCCCTCGTCGAGTATAACAAAGCCCCTGTCGAGTATAACAAAGTCCCCTGTCGAGTATAACAAAGTCAGTGATCGAGTATAACAAAGTCCCCTGATCGAGTATAACAAAGTCCCTGATCGAGTATAACAAAGTCCCCTGATCGAGTATAACAAAGTCCCCTGATCGAGTATAACAAAGTCCCCTGATCGAGTATAACAAAGTCCCCTGATCGAGTATAACAAAGCCCCTGATCGAGTATAACAAAGTCCCCTGATCGAGTATAACAAAGTCCCCTGATCGAGTATAACAAAGTCCCCTGATCGAGTATAACAAAGTCCCCTGATCGAGTATAACAAAGGCCCCTGATCGAGTATAACAAAGTCCCTGATCGAGTATAACAAAGTCCCCTGATCGAGTATAACAAAGTCCCCTGATCGAGTATAACAAAGTCCCCTGATCGAGTATAACAAAGGCCCCTGATCGAGTATAACAAAGGCCCCTGATCGAGTATAACAAAGGCCCTGATCGAGTATAACAAAGTCCCCTGATCGAGTATAACAAAGTCCCCTGATCGAGTATAACAAAGTCCCTGATCGAGTATAACAAAGTCCCCTGATCGAGTATAACAAAGTCCCCTGATCGAGTATAACAAAGTCCCCTGATCGAGTATAACAAAGGCCCCTGATCGAGTATAACAAAGTCCCCTCATCGAGTATAACAAGGTCTCCTGGTCGAGTATACCAAAGTCCCCTGATCGAGTATAATAAAGCCCCTGATTGATTATACCAAAGTCCCCTGATCGAGTATTACAAAGTCCCCTGATTGAGTATAACAAGTCCCCTGATCGAGTATAACAAAGTCCCCTGATCGAGTATAACAAAGTCCCCTGATCGAGTATAACAAAGCCCCTGGTCGAGTATAACAAAGGCCCCTGATCGAGTATAACAAAGTCCCCTGATCGAGTATAACAAAGTCCCCTGATCGAGTATAACAAAGTCCCCTGATCGAGTATAACAAAGTCCCCTGATCGAGTATAACAAAGTCCCCTGATCGAGTATAACAAAGTCCCCTGATCGAGTATAACAAAGGCCCCTGGTCGAGTATAACAAAGTCCCCTGATCGAGTATAACAAAGCCCCTGATCGAGTATAACAAAGCCCCTGATCGAGTATAACAAAGTCCCCTGGTCGAGTATAACAAAGTTCCCCTGATCGAGTATAACAAAGTCCCCTGGTCGAGTATAACAAAGTCCCCTGATCGAGTATAACAAAGTCCCCTGATCGAGTATAACAAAGTCCCTGATCGAGTATAACAAAGTCCCCTGATCGAGTATAACAAAGTCCCCTGATCGAGTATAACAAAGCCCCTGATCGAGTATAACAAAGTCCCCTGATCGAGTATAACAAAGTCCCCTGATCGAGTATAACAAAGTCCCCTGATCGAGTATAACAAAGGCCCCTGATCGAGTATAACAAAGCCCCTGATCGAGTATAACAAAGTCCCCTGATCGAGTATAACAAAGTCCCCTGATCGAGTATAACAAAGTCCCCTGATCGAGTATAACAAAGTCCCCTGATCGAGTATAACAAAGTCCCCTGATCGAGTATAACAAAGCCCCTGGTCGAGTATAACAAAGGCCCCTGATCGAGTATAACAAAGTCCCTTGATCTAGTATAACAAAGTCCCCTGGTCGAGTATAACAAAGTCCCCTGGTCGAGTATAACAAAGTCCCCTGATCGAGTATAACAAAGTCCCTGATCGAGTATAACAAAGTCCCCTGATCGAGTATAACAAAGCCCCTGATCGAGTATAACAAAGTCCCCTGATCGAGTATAACAAAGTCCCCTGATCGAGTATAACAAAGTCCCCTGATCGAGTATAACAAAGGCCCCTGATCGAGTATAACAAAGTCCCCTGATCGAGTATAACAAAGTCCCCTGATCGAGTATAACAAAGGCCCCTGATCGAGTATAACAAAGTCCCCTGATCGAGTATAACAAAGTCCCCTGATCGAGTATAACAAAGTCCCCTGATCGAGTATAACAAAGTCCCCTGATCGAGTATAACAAAGTCCCCTGATCGAGTATAACAAAGTCCCCTGATCGAGTATAACAAAGTCCCCTGATCGAGTATAACAAAGTCCCCTGATCGAGTATAACAAAGTCCCCTGATCGAGTATAACAAAGGCCCCTGATCGAGTATAACAAAGTCTCCTGATCGAGTATAACAAAGTCCCCTGGACGAGTATAACAAAGCCCCCTGATCGAGTATAACAAAGTCCCCTGGTCGAATATAACAAAGCCCCCTCATCGAGTATAACAAAGTCCCCTGATCGAGTATAACAAAGGCCCCTGGTCGAGTATAACAAAGCCCCTGATCGAGTATAACAAAGTCCCCTGATCGAGTATAACAAAGTCCCCTGATCGAGTATAACAAAGCCCCTCATCGAGTATAACAAAGGCCCCTGATCGAGTATAACAAAGTCCCCTGATCGAGTATAACAAAGCCCCTGATCGAGTATAACAAAGTCCCCTGATCGAGTATAACAAAGGCCCCTGATCGAGTATAACAAAGTCCCTGATCGAGTATAACAAAGTCCCCTGATCGAGTATAACAAAGTCCCCTGATCGAGTATAACAAAGCCCCTGGTCGAGTATAACAAAGGCCCCTGATCGAGTATAACAAAGTCCCCTGATCGAGTATAACAAAGTCCCCTGGTCGAGTATAACAAAGTCCCCTGATCGAGTATAACAAAGTCCCCTGGTCGAGTATAACAAAGCCCCTGATCGAGTATAACAAAGTCCCCTGATCGAGTATAAACAAGCCCCTGGTCGAGTATAACAAAGTCCCCTGATCGAGTATAACAAAGCCCCCTAATCGAGTATAACAAAGCCCCTGATCGAGTATAACAAAGTCCCCTGATCGAGTATAACAAAGTCCCCTGATCGAGTATAACAAAGTCCCCTGGTCGAGTATAACAAAGTCCCCTGATCGAGTATAACAAAGTCCCTGATCGAGTATAACAAAGTCCCTGATCGAGTATAACAAAGTCCCCTGATCGAGTATAACAAAGTCCCTTATCGAGTGAGACAAAGCCCCCTGATCGAGTATAACAAAGTCCCCTGTTCGAGTATAACAAAGCACCCTGATCGAGTATAACAAAGTCCCCTGGTCGAGTATAACAAAGTCCCCTGATCGAGTATAACAAAGCCCCTCATCGAGTATAACAATGCCCCTGATCGAGTATAACAAAGTCCCTGATCGAGTATAACCAAGCCCCCTGATCGAGTATAACAAAGTCCCCTGATCGAGTATAACAAAGTCCCCTGATCGAGTATAACAAAGCCCCTGGTCGAGTATAACAAAGGCCCCTGATCGAGTATAACAAAGTCCCCTGATCGAGTATAACAAAGTCCCCTGATCGAGTATAACAAAGTCCCCTGGTCGAGTATAACAAAGCCCCTGATCGAGTATAACAAAGTCCCTGGTCGAGTATAACAAAGTCCCCTGATCGAGTATAACAAAGACCCTGATCGAGTATAACAAAGTCCCTGATCGAGTATAACAAAGTCCCTGATCGAGTATAACAAAGCCCCTGATCGAGTATAACAAAGGCCCCTGATCGAGTATAACAAAGGCCCCTGATCGAGTATAACAAAGCATCCTGATCGAGTATAACAAAGGCCCCTGATCGAGTATAACAAAGTCCCCTGATCGAGTATAACAAAGTCCCCTGATCGAGTATAACAAAGTCCCCTGATCGAGTATAACAAAGTCCCCTGATCGAGTATAACAAAGGTCCCTGGTCGAGTATAACAAAGCCCCTGATCGAGTATAACAAGGACCCCTGATCGAATATACAAAGTCCCCTGCTCGAGTATAGCAAAGCCCCTGATCGAGTATAACAAAGCCGCCTTATCGAGTATAACAAAGTCCCCTGATCGAGTATAACAAAGTCCCTGATCGAGTATATCAAAGTCCCCTGGTCGAGTATAACAAAGTCCCCTCATCGAGTATAACAAAGTCTCCTGATCGAGTATAACAAAGTCCCCTGATCGAGTATAACAAAGCCCCCTGATCGAGTATAACAAAGTCCCCTGGTCGAGTATAACAAAGTCCCCTGATCGAGTATAACAAAGTCCCCTGATCGAGTATAACAAAGGCCCCTGATCGAGTATAACAAAGCCCCCTGATCGAGTATAACAAAGTCCCTTGATCGAGTATAACAAAGTCCCCTGATCGAGTATAACAAAGGCCCCTCATCGAGTATAACAAAGGCCCCAAATCGAGTATAACAAAGGCCCCGGATCGAATATAACAAAGCCCCTCATCGAGTATAACAAAGCCCCTGATCGAGTCTAACAAAGGCCCCTGTTCGAGTATAACAAAGTCCCCTGATCGAGTATAACAAAGCCCCTGATCGAGTATAACAAAGTCCCCTGATCGAGTATATCAAAGCCCCCTGGTCGAGTATAACAAAGGCCCCTGATCGAGTATAACAAAGTCTCCTGATCGAGTATAACAAAGTCCCCTGGTCGAGTATAACAAAGCCCCTGATCGAGTATAACAAAGTCCCCTGGTCGAGTATAACAAAGCCCCTGATCGAGTATAACAAAGTCCCCTGATCGAGCATAACAAGGCCCCTGGTCGAGTATAACAAAGTCCCCTGATCGAGTATAACAAAGCCCCCTGATCGAGTATAACAAAGCCCCTGATCGAGTATAACAAAGTCCCTGATCGAGTATAACAAAGTTCCCTGATCGAGTATAACAAAGTCCCCTGGTCGAGTATAACAAAGTCCCCTGATCGAGTATAGCAAAGTCCCCTGGATGAGTATAACAAAGTTCCCTGACCGCGTATTACAAAGTCCCCTTAATGAGTATAACAAAGTCCCCTGGTCGAGTATAACAAAGCCCCTTGATCAAGTATAACAAAGTCCCCTGTTCGAGTATAACAAAGCCCCTGATCGAGTATAACAAAGTCCCCTGATCGAGTATAACAAAGGCCCCTGGTCGAGTATAACAAAGCCCCTGATCGAGTATACAAAGCCCCTGATCGAATATAAAAAGTCCCCTGATCGAGTATAACAAAGTCCCTGGTCGAGTAAAACAAAGTCCCCTGATCGAGTATAACAAAGTCCCCTGATCGAGTATAACAAAGCCCCTGGTCGAGTATAACAAAGGCCCCTGATCGAGTATAACAAAGTCTCCTGATCGAGTATAACAAAGTCCCCTGATCGAGTATAACAAAGTCCCCTGGTCGAGTATAACAAAGCTCCCTGATCGAGTATAACAAATTCGTATGGTCTAATATAACAAAGTCCCCTGATCGAGTATAACAAAGCCCATTGATCGAGTATAACAAAGTCTCCTGATCGAGCATAACAAAGGCCCCTGGTCGAGTATAACAAACGCCCCTGATCGAGTATAACAAAGGCCCTGATCGAGTATAACAAAGTCCCCTGATCGAGTATAACAAAGTCCCCTGATCGAGTATAACAAAGTCCCCTGATCGAGTATAACAAAGTCCCCTGGTCGAGTATAACAAAGTCCCCTGTCGAGTATAACAAAGTCCCCTGATCGAGTATAACAAAGTCCCCTGATCGAGTATAACAAAGGCCCCTGATCGAGTATAACAAAGTCCCCTGATCGAGCATGGCAAAGGTCCCTGGTCGAGTATAACAAAGCCCCCTGATCGAGTATAACAAAGTCCCCTGATCGAGTATAACAAAGTCCCCTGATCGAGTATAACAAAGCCCCTGATCGAGTATAACAAAGCCCCCTGATCGAGTATAACAAAGTCCCCTGATCGAGTATAACAAAGTCCCCTGATCGAGTATATCAAAGCCCCTGGTCGAGTATAACAAAGGCCCCTCATCGAGTATAACAAAGTCTCCTGATCGAGTATAACAAAGTCCCTGGTCGAGTATAACAAAGTCCCCTGATCGAGTATAACAAAGTCACTTGGTCGAGTATAACAAACGCCCCTCATCGAGTATAACAAAGTCCCCTGATCGAGCATAACCAAGGCCCCTGGTCGAGTTTAACAAAGCCCCCTGATCGAGAATAACAAAGCCCCTGATCGAGTATAACAAAGTCCCCTGATCGAGTATAACAAAGGCCCCTGATCGAGTATAACAAAGGCCCCTGATCGAGTATAACAAAGGCCCCTGATCGAATATAACAAAGCCCCCTGATCGAGTATAACAAAGTCCCTGATCGAGTCTAACAAAGGCCCCTGTTCGAGTATAACAAAGTCCCTGATCGAGTATAACAAAGGCCCCTGATCGAGTATAACAAAGTCCCCTGATCGAGTATATCAAAGCCCCCTGGTCGAGTATAACAAAGGCCCCTGATCGAGTATAACAAAGTCCCCTGATCGAGTATAACAAGGTCCCATGGTCGAGTATAACAAAGTCCCCTGATCGAGTATAACAAAGTCCCCTGTTCGAGTATAACAAAGGCCCCTGATCGAGTATGACAAAGTCCCCTGATCGAGTATAACAAAGTCCCATGGTCGAGTATAACAAAGCCCCCTGATCGAATATAACAAAGTCCACTGATCGGGCATAACCATGCCCCTGATCGAGTATAACAAAGTCCCCTGATCGAGTATAACAAAGTCCCCTGATCGAGTATAACAAAGCCCCTGATCGAGTATAACAAAGGCCCTGATCGAGTATAACAAAGTCCCCTGATCGAGTATAACAAAGTCCCCTGATCGAGTATAACAAAGTCCCCTGATCGAGTATAACAAAGCCCCCTGGTCGAGTATAACAAGGTCCCTGATCGAGTATAACAAAGTCTCCTGATCGAGTATAACAAAGTCCCCTGATCGAGTATAACAAAGTCCCCTGATCGAGTATAACAAAGGCCCCTAGTCGAGTATAACAAAGCCCCTGATCGAGTATAACAAAGTCACTGATCGAGTATAACAAAGTCCCCTGATCGAGTATAACAAAGCCCCCTGGTCGAGTATAACAAGGGCCCCTGATCGAGTATAACAAAGTCTCCTGATCGAGAATAACAAAGTCTCCTGATCGAGAATAACAAAGTCCCCTGCTCGAGTATAACAAAGCCCCCTGATCGATTATAACAAAGTCCTATGGTCGAATATAACAAAGTCCCCTGGTCGAGTATAACAAAGTTCCCTGATCGAGTGTAACTAAGTCCCCTTAACGAGTATAACAAAGTCCCCTGGTCGAGTATAACAAAGCCCCTGATCGAGTATAACAAAGTCCCCTGATCGAGTATAACAAAGTCCCCTGATCGAGTATAACAAAGTCCCCTGATCGAGTATAAACAAAGTCCCCTGATCGAGTATATCAAAGCCCCCTGGTCGAGTATAACAAAGGCCCCTGATCGAGTATAACAAAGTCTCCTGATCGAGTATAACAAAGCCCCTCATCGAGTATAACAAAGTCCTATGGTCGAATATAACAAAGTTCCCTGATCGAGTATGACAAAGCCCCCTGATAGAGTATAACAAAGGCCTTTGGTCGAGTATAACAAAGCCTCCTGATCGAGAATGACAAAGTCCCATGATCGAGTATAACAAAGTCCCCTGATCGAGTATAACAAAGTCCCCTGGTCGAGTATAACAAAGTCCACTGATCGAGTAGAACAAAGACCCCTAATCAAGTATAACAAAGCCCCCTCGTCGAGTATAACAAAGCCCCCTCGTCGAGTATAACGAAGTCCCCTGGTCGAGTATAACAATGTCCCCTGATCGAGTATAACAAAGTCCCCTGATCGAGTATAACAAAGTCCCTGGTCGAGTATAACAAAGTCCCCTGATCGAGTATAACAAAGTCCTATGGTCGAGTTTAACAAAGTCCCCTGATCGAGAATAACAAAGCCCCCTAATCGAATATAACAAACGCCCCTGATCGAGTATAACAAAGTTACCTGGTCGAGTATAACAAAGTTCCCTGATCGAGTATAACAAAGTCTCCTGGTCGAGTATAACAAAGTCCCCTGGTTGAGTATAACAAAGTTCCCTGACCGCGTATTACAAAGTCCCTTAACGAGTATAACAAAGTCCCCTGGTCGAGTATAACAAAGCCCCTTGATCGAGTATAACAAAGTACCCTGATCGAGTATAACAAAGTCCCCTGATCGAGCATAACAAAGGCCCCTGGTCGAGTATAACAAAGCCCCCTCATCGAGTATTACAAAGTCCCCTGATCGAGTATAACAAGGTCCCATGGTCGAGTATAGCAAAGTCCTTTGAGCGAGTATAACAAAGTCCCCTGTTCGAGTATAACAAAGGCCCCTGATCGAGTATAACAAAGTCCCCTGATCGATCATAACCAAGGCCCCTGGTCGAGTATAACAAAGCCCCCTGATCGAATATTACAAAGCCCCCTGTTCGAAAATTACAATGTCCACTGATCTAGTATAACCAAGCCACCTGGTCGAGTATAACAAGGGCCCCTCATTGAGTATAACAAAGTCCCCTGATCGAATATTACAAAGCCTCCTGATCGAATATTACAAAGTCGCCTGATCGAGTATAACCAAGCCCCCTGATTATGTATAACAAAATCCCCTGATCGAGTATATCAAGGCCCTCTGCTCGAGTATAACAAGGGCCCTTGATCGAGTATAACAAAGTCTCCTGATCGAGTATAACAACGTCCCCTGATCGAGAATAACAAAGTCCCCTGGTCAAGTATAACAAAGCTCCCAGATCGATTATAACAAAGTTCTATGTCGAATATAACAAAGTCCCCTGATCGAGTATAACAAAGCCCCCCCCATCGAGTATAACAAAGTTCCCTGATCGAGCAAACCAAAGGCCCCTGGTCGAGTATAACAAAGCCCCCTGATCGAGTATAACAAACTCCCCTCATCGAGCATAACTAAGGCCCCTGGTCGAGTATAACAAAGCCTGTTGATCGAGAATAACAAAGTCTCCTGATCCAGTTTAACAAAGTTACCTGATCGACTATAACAAAGCCCCATGGTAGAGTATAACAAAGTCCACTGATCGAGTATAGCAAAGTCCCCTGATCGAGCATAACAAAGATCCCTGGTCGAGTATAACAAAGCCCCTGATCGAGTATTACAAAGTCCCCTGATCGAGTATAACAAGGTCCCATGGTCGAGTATAACAAAGTCCCCTGATCGAGTATAACAAAGTCCCCTGTTCGAATATAACAAAGGCCCTTGATCGAGTATAACAAAGTCCCCTGATCAAGCATAACCAAGGCCCCTGGTCAAGTATAACAAAGCCCCCTGATCGAATATTACAAAGCTCACTGATCAAGTATAACAAAGTCCCCTGATTGAGTATATCAAAGCCCCCTGGTCGAGTATAACAAGGGCCCCTGATCGAGTATAACAAAGTCTCCTGATCGAGTATAACAAAGTCTCCTGATCGAGAATAACAAAGTCCCCTGGTCGAGTATAACAAATCCCCCTGATCGATTATAACAAAGTCCTATGGTCGAATATAACAAAGTCCCCTGGTCGAGTATAACAAAGGTCCCTGATCGAGTGTAACTAAGTCTCCTTAACGAGTATAGCAAAGTCCCCTGGTCGAGTATAACAAAGCCCCCTGATCGAGTATAACAAAGTCCCCTGATCGAGTATAACAAAGTCCCCTGATCAAGTATAACAAAGTCCCCTGATCGAGTATAACAAAGTCCCCTGATCGAGTATATCAAAGCCCCCTGGTCGAGTATAACAAGGGCCCCTGATCGAGTATAAGAAAGTCCCCTGGTCGAGTAAAACAAAGCCCCCTCATCGATTATAACAAAGTCCTATGGTCGAATATAACAAAGTCCCCTGGTCGAGTATAACAAAGCTTCCTCATCGAGAATAACAAAGTCCCCTGATCGAGTATAACAAAGTCCCCTGATCGAGTATAACAAAGTCCCCTGGTCGAGTATAACAACGTCCACTGATCGAGTGTAACAAAGTCCCCTAGTCGAGTATAACAAAGGCCCCAGATCGAGTATAACAAAGGCCCCTGATCGAATATAACAAAGGCCCCTGGTCGAGTATAACAAAGCCCCCTCATCGAGTATTACAAAATCCTCTGACGAGTATAACAAGGTCCCATGGTCGAGTATAACAAAGTCCCCTTAACGAGTATAACAAAGTCCTCTTATCGAGTATAACAAAGGCCCCTGGTCGAGTATAACAAAGTCCACTGAACGAGTATAACAAAGTCCCCTGGTCGAGTATAACAAAGTTCCATGATCGAGTATAACAAAGTCCAATGGTCGAGTATAACAAAGTCCCCTTATCGAGTATATCAAAGGCTCCTGGTCGAGTATAACAAAGTCCACTGGTCGAGTATAACAAAGTCCCCTTATCGAGTATAACAAAGCCCCCTAATCAAGTATAACAAAGCCCCCACGCCGAGTATAAAAAAGCCCCCTCGGCGAGTATAGCAAAGTCTCCTGGTCGAGTATAACAAAGTCCCCAGATCGAGCATAACAAAGAGCCCTGGTCGAGTATAACAAAGCCCCCTCATCGAGTATTACAAAGTCCTCTGAGGAGTATAACAAGGTCCAATGGTCGAGGATAACAAAGTCCCCTGAACGAGTATAACAAAGTCCCCTGTTCGAGTATAAAAAAGGCCCCTGGTCGAGTATAACAAAGTTCACTGAACGAGTATAACAAAGTCCCCTGGTCGAGTATAACAAAGGCCTCTCATCGAGTATAACAAAAACCCCTGGTCGAGTATAACAAAGTCCCCAGGTCGAGTATAACAAAGTCCCCTGATCGAGTATAACAAAGTCCGAGTATAACGAAGTCCCCTCATTGAGCATAGCAAAGGTCCCTGGTCGAGTATAGCAAAGCCCCCTAATCGAATATTACAAAGCCCCTGATCGAATATTACAAAGTCCCCTGATCAAGTATAACCAAGCCCCATGATCGAGTATAACCAAGCCCCCTGATCGAGTATAACAAAGTCCCCTGATCGAGTATAACAAAGTCCCCTGATCGAGTATATCAAAGCCCCCTGGTCGAGTATAACAAAGGCCCCTGATCGAGTATAACAAAGTCTCCTGATCGAGTATAACAAAGTCCCCTGGTCGAGTATAACAAAGCCCCCTTATCGAGGATAACAAAGCCCCCTGGTCGAGTTTAACAAAGTCCCCTTGTAGAGTATAACAAATTCCCCTAAACGAGTATATCAAAGTCTCCTGTTCGGGTATAACAAAGGCCCTGGTCAACTATAACAAAGCCCCTTGTTGAGTATAACAAAGTCCCCTGATCGAGTATAACAAAGGCCCCTGATCGAGTAGAACAAAGACCCCTAATCAAGTATAACAAAGCCCCCTCGTCGAGTATAACAAAGCCCCCTCGTCGAGTATAACGAAGTCCCCTCGTCGAGTATAACAATGTCCCCTGATCGAGTATAACAAAGTCCCCTGTTCAAGTATAACAAATTCCCTGGTCGAGTATAAAAAGCACCCTGATCGATTATAAAAAAGTCCTATGGTCGAATATAGCAAAGTCCCCTGATCGAGTATAACAAAGCCCCCTAATCGAATATAACAAAGGACCCTGATCGAGTATAACAAAGTTAGCTGATCGAGCATAAGAAAGTTCCCTGATCGAGTATAACAAAGTCCCCTGGTCGCGTATAACAAAGTCCCCTGGTTGAGTATAACGAAGTTCCCTGACCGCGTATTACAAAGTCCCTTAATGAGTATAACAAAGTCCTCTGCTCGAGTATAACAAAGCCCCTTGATCGAATATAACAAAGTCCCCTGATCGAGTATAACAAAGTCCCCTGATCGAGCATAATAAAGGCCCCTGGTCGAGTATAACAAAGCCCCCTCATCGAGTTTTACAAAGTCCCCTGATCGAGTATAACAAGGTCCCCTGTTCGAGTATAACAAAGGCCCCTGATCGAGTATAACAAAGTCCCCTGATCGAATATTACAAAGCCCCCTGATCGAAAATTACAAAGTCCACTGATCTAGTATAACCAAGCCCCCTGGTCGAGTATAACAAGGGCCCCTGATCGAATATAACAAAGTCTCCTAATCGAGTATAACAAAGTCCCCTGATCGAGTATAAGAAAGTCCCCTGGTCGAGTAAAACAAAGCCCCCTCGTCGATTATAACAAAGTCGTATGGTCTAATATAACAAAGTCCCCTGATCGAGTATAACAAAGCCCATTGATCGAGTATAACAAAGTCTCCTGATCGAGCATAACAAGGCCCCTGGTCGATTAAAACAAAGCCTCCTGATCGAGAATAACAAAGTCCTCTGATCGAGTATAACAAAGTTACCTGATCAAGTATAACAAAGTCCGCTGATCGAGTATAACAAAGTCCCCTGGTCGAGAATAACAAAGTCCACTGATCGAGTATAACAAAGTCCCCTTGTCGAGTATATCAAAGTCCCCTGATCGATCATAACAAAGTCCCCTTTTCGAGTATAACATAGTTCCCTGATTGAGTATAACAAAGTCCCCTTAATGAGTATAACAAAGTCCCCTGGTCGAGTATAACAAAGTTCCCTGATCGAGTAAAACAAAGTCCCCTTAATGAGTAAAACAAAGTCCTCTCATCGAGTATAACAAAGTTCCCTGATCGAATATAACAAAGCCCCCTCATCGAGTATAACAAAGTCCCCTGGTCGAGTATAACAAAGGCCCCTGATCGAGTATAACAAAGTCTCCTGATCGAGTATAACAAAGTCCCCTGGACGAGTATAACAAAGCCCCCTGATCGAGGATAACAAAAAGTCCCCTGGTCGAATATAACAAAGCCTCCTCATCAAGTATAACAAAGTCCCCTGATCGAGCATAACCAAGGCCCCTGGTCGAGCTTAACAAAGCCCCCTGATCGAGAATAACAGAGCCCCTTGATCAAGTATAACAAAGTCCCCGGATCGAGTATAATAAAGGCCCCTCATCGAGTATAACAAAGGGCCCCAAATCGAGTATAACAAAGGCCCCTGATCGAATTTAAAAAAGTCTCCTGGTCGAGTATATCAAAGTCCCCTGATCGAGTATAACAAAGGCCCCTGATCTAGTATAACAAAGGCCCCTGATCGAGTATAACAAAGTCCCCTGATCAAGCATAACAAAGGCACCTGGTCAAGTATAACAAAGCTCCCAGATCGATTATAACAAAGTCCTATGTCGAATATAACAAAGTCGCCTGATCGAGTATAACAAAGCCCCCCCATCGAGTATAACAAAGTTCCCTGATCGAGTATATCAAAGCCCCCTGGTCGAGTATAACAAAGTCCGCTGATCGAGTATAACAAAGTCCCCTGGTCGAGTATAACAAAGTCCACTGATCGAGTATAACAAAGTCCCCTGTCGAGTATAACAAAGTCCCCTGATCGAGTATAACAAAGTCCCCTTTTCGAGTATAACAAACCCCCTCATCGTGTATAACAAAGTCCCCTGATTGAGTATAACAAAGTCCTCTGATCGAGTATAACAAAGTTCCCTGATCGAATATAACAAAGCCCCCTCATCGAGTATAACAAAGTCCCCTGGTCGAGTATAACAAAGGCCCCTGATCGAGTATAACAAAGTCTCCTGATCGAGTATAACAAAGTCCCCTGGTCGAGTATAACAAAGCCCCCTGATCGAGTATAACAAAGTCCCCTGGTCGAATATAACAAAGCCTCCTCATCGAGTATAACAAAGTCCCCTGATCGAGCATAACCAAGGCCCCTGGTCGAGTTTAACAGAAGCCCCCTGATCGAGAATAACAAAGCCCCTTGATGAAGTATAACAAAGTCCGCTGATCGAGTATAATATAGGCCCCTCATCGAGTATAACAAAGGGCCCCAAAACGAGTATAACAAAGGCCCCTGCTCGAATATTTATAAAGTCTCCTGGTCGAGTATATCAAAGTCCCCTGATCGAGTATAACAAAGGCCCCTGACCTAGCATAACAAAGGCCCCTGATCGAGTATAACAAAGTCCCCTGATCAAGCATAACAAAGGCACGTGGTCAAGTATAACAAAGCTCCCAGATCGATTATAACAAAGTCCTATGTCGAATATAACAAAGTCCCCTGATCGAGTATAACAAAGCCCCCCCCATCGAGTATAACAAAGTTCCCTGATCGAGCAAACCAAAGGCCCCTGGTCGAGTATAACAGAGCCCCCTGATTGAGTATAACAAACTCCCCTCATCGAGCATAACTAAGGCCCCTGGTCGAGTAAAACAAAGCCTGTTGATCGAGAATAACAAAGTCTCCTGATCCAGTTTAACAAAGTTACCTGATCGACTATAACAAAGCCCCATGGTAGAGTATAACAAAGTTCCCTGATCGAGTATAGCAAAGTCCCCTGATCGAGCATAACAAAGGTCCCTGGTCGAGTATAACAAAGCCCCCTGATCGAGTATTACAAAGTCCCCTGATCGAGTATAACAAGGTCCCATGGTCGAGTATAACAAAGTCCCCTGATCGAGTATAACAAAGTCCCCTGTTCGTTTATAACAAAGGCCCTTGATCGAGTATACTATGATAAAGGAAAAAACACACTCAATAAGAACACCACACACAGGAGGGTGTGTGCTATTGTGCTTGGC